>SNQJ01S0111664.1:0-13843 GCA_010110895.2 Picea sitchensis | reverse complement strand
GGTGGCTCTTGGTTCCAACACACACACTTGCTCAATCCTTGTATGAAGAATATTCAATCCCTTTTGATAGACTTGCTAGAGTCTCCAAGCTCTTATTCTAGCTAGGCTCTTCACACAATTCCTTCACCAATTCTCCAACTGATCTTTCTTAACCTTTTCCATGAGAATCCCATCAATATATAGGAGAGGATGATATGGTTACTTGGATAATAATGATCCCACAATATAAGGGAAACCAGTAAAAAGATAACCATTCAAATGCCAACCCATTCTCTAGAAGATTCCCTTCTAGAAACATCGAGACTTCATCTTTTTCCAAGCTTGAGAACAAGTTCACACCCTAGCTATGTAGCACAACATAAGAAGTTCACACCCTAGCTATGTAGCACAACGTGAGAAGTTCGCACCCTAGCTAAAGGCAGCCTGCAAGAATGGGTAATTCTCGCACCCTAGGATATAAGAAACCTACGAACTCTCTTCAAAAATATGTTTTCTAGGAAGAGATGAATGTCACTTTTCTCAGGAGAAATTTATTGTTAGGAGCCTGAGTAAACCATCATCAATACACAATCAAGATGACCAAAATCATGGGTAACAGAATGCCCCCCAAAGTATGATCCCGGAATCAGCGACATCCAAAATACTTTGTAAACTGCATGTGTGTGTCAGAAACCAGGAGCACACCTAATCGAAAACTTGCAAACAACCAAGCATCTGCAGAATATCATATTAATTCTAAGGTAGGCATTCCCATACTCAGATCACAGATGGATGACATTATAAGCATAGTTCATGGCCAACAATTATACACTGTGGATCCATGCCGTAAAAATATAGCATAGCCACCAGGAATACACTGTGGATCTATGCAAGAAAATTCAAATTGGGATGACATAGCCATGAGACATACAAAGTGGATCTATGTGCCACAGATTATACATATTCCATCGCAACCTATACAAAGAGATGATATCCAGGGTCTTCAATCCCATCGCCCAAAAGTACGAATCTAACCATGTGATTACATGTATCGAAGTCGAACATGGTAGAAACCACTTGATTACTAGTCATTGATGAAACCGTTAACAAGTGTGAGGGAAATCACCATTAATGTCAATGAATCCCAAGGTACACTAGTACAATCCACCGAATGTGAATGAATGAGTTGAATTCGAACATCCGATGTAATCTTTCGATTAGAGGTCAATGATGTAAATCCATTGTCGAAAGCGAAGAAACCTACCATTGAGGCATGCAAGTTCCAAGGTACCAAAGAATTTCTAAGTCTTGTTTCCGGATAATGAGCTGAAGTCGACGTAAAAAAACTCGTCACAGGAGGGCCTTGATGTATCCCCCATCAATGACATGAAATGAGTAATAGATTTTGAAGGTGAAACAGAGTATGATATAAGTTGGAGTGGACATAGGGAAGGCTGACACAGAGAGAATGGACAACTGCAGATGGCTAACTCAATAGAGGTTTCAGATGAACTTCTCTTGAACATATGAATGACACGACCAATGATTTGGTGGCATTGACTTAGAGACGACGCAGGGTATGACCTTGTAGCAAATCAAATGAGAGACAAATGGATTTCCCAAACCGGCTTCAAATAATGAATAGGGGGGTGTCATGTTCAAGAGCGACACTTACTGCCAATTAATATGAATACGAGAACAAATCCCTTTCCCAAATTTCCCCCCACCATTTATGGCGAGTACCTCTTTATTTTTTCGCAATCTTGAGGAGGATAACATATGCTTGTTGATATATGCGCATCCTTCGGATGAGTCCTTCGGAGTATGTTTAACGAACCCTAGGAAGGAGTGGTTTAGTCCCGTTGTGGGTCTGTCGATGTTTGTTTAACGAGTCCAAAGATAGGAAAATTGAAGGTTTCTCGTGATTATAGAGTATGGAAAAACACTTAAAAGAGAACTCTCTCAGTTCCTTTTTCATAAAATAGTCTGATGAGACCGAAAAAGAGATAAATTATCGCCCAACAGACGCTTTCTTCAAATACTTTAACGAGAGTGAAAATAGCTAGGTCGCTCGGCAATCTTTTCATGTTTAGAGAGTCTGAAAAGAGCTTAAAGGAGACTCCAAGGGGGTTCCTTTTTCATATATCCTTGTTAAGCCCGAAAAAGTGATAAAAGTGTGCTCGATCATATTCTCATATATTTTTGAGCGTGAGAATGGACAAATACCAAGCTCGAGGTTTTGTATAGAAACCATAAAAAACAATCAAAACATGTGATGAAGAAGAAAAAATATATGCATCCCTGTGCATGAAAATCAAAGTCGTTACACCTGCAAAAGTTGTACTCAAAAGGTCATTAGGCATTAGGTTATAAAGAGGTAAAAACTCTTTTTACCATAATCATTTTAACTTTACCAACATTTGAGCCCAAAAACCCCTCTTTTACCCTTGAACTTCAGCGTTCGATTACGGGAGTTATGAGCATCCATTCGACGAACCATTAGTGGCAGTGAGGTAAGCTCTTTGTCCTCTACCTTTTCATGGTTTAATTTTTCATTTTCATTGGCAAAAAACATAGTTTTGAGTTTGTTTTGAGGGCTAAAGTCGCGCTCAGCCATTCTTGCAGGCCAGCCACATGGGACCTACGAGAATGGGTCATTCTCATAGGTGACTCCAAAGGGACCTACGAGAACCTTGCACTGTGCCTAAAGGGCACCTGCGAGAACTGCAAAGTGTAAATTTTTTTTAAATTTTTGCTCGATGAAAATATACCAAGTATTGAATATATTTACTAATCTTCTTCTTATGATTCTTATGCAGGTATTTGGCCATCACCATGGTTCTGGAATGGTGTGAAAGGGAGCACGAAGAATATGATTCCATTGCCGGAAATCATTCAGCCACCGTTGCCGCTTTATGAGACTGTGGTCTTCTGAAGTTCTTTCGTATGTCGGGCCATGAGATGACACCATCTGAGCATTCTTGGATCTGTTGGAGCCGTTAAATCCCACTCAACCTATAGCCTCAGCAAGGGAACCCTCT
The DNA here is from genome assembly GCA_010110895.2 of Picea sitchensis. NCBI lineage: Eukaryota > Viridiplantae > Streptophyta > Pinopsida > Pinales > Pinaceae > Picea > Picea sitchensis. The sequence goes on along the minus strand of SNQJ01S0111664.1, from coordinate 10,823 downwards.
TAAGAAAGAAGGACACTAACAAAGACGAGTGGGATGTGACCTTATCTTATGATTATAGGCCTGGAAAGCATGGCATTTTTGAATGACGATTATGCAATCGTTAAATAAAGAAGGCCAAAAATACCCTGCTTGTAAGATCTTATGGGAAGTAGCATACCCATACATATGACCACCACAGGCTCCTGAATGGCAGTCATTCAGATCTTTCTCAACTTCGTCGAACGTTAGGCAGTGTTGAAAAACTGAGTCAATCCCCCGACGATAAAGAGTATCCCCGAGGATAATATATTGACGGGCTTGGTAGCATATTCGACATTGGTCAGTACTAGACAAAGTTGGCCGGAAAGTCTGGTTTTGGAGATATATGATGATATAACCATACCAAAGATCATCAGTGTTGATGAGGAAAAGGGATTCATTGGGTAATGAATCAACTGCTACATTTTCCATTTCAGAATAGGGAAAGTCGCATATTAACTCAGAAAACACTAAGGACTTCTTAGACTTGGCACGTTCGAATTCCAAGTTAAACTCGTGTAGTATCACGATCCATTTGGAGTATTTTCCCCCTAGCAATTGACATGTGAGAATGTGTTGCATAGGGTTGCAGTTAGAAATCACTGTAGTCTTGTGAGAGAGGATATAGTAGCAGAAGCATTGGACGGCTTGGACGACTGCCAAGGTCAGTTTTTCGACATGTAAATAATTGGTTTCGGTAGGTGTTAGACTTCGACTCAAGTAATATATAACATTTTCATCATGAGCATCATCCTCTTGGACGAGAACCATCCCAATGGTGTAATCCAAGGATGGAAGGTAGAGGAAATAATTGCGACTGTAATCGGGGGGAAAGAGAAGCGGAGCATGTGTTAGGGACAATTTCAAAGCTTTGAAGGCTTTATTTGTGATGGTATCCCATACGAACTCAGACCCCTTTTTAAGGAGCCGCGTATTGCCATCTTAGAAAAGAGATCAACAACCACAAAACACAGTCATTTCCCCACTTGGTTGACGAGAGGCCCGACATGTAGTCCATTGAGATGGATTCCCATGGCCTGTCAGGAGTAGGAAGAGGGGTGTACAGTCCCTGTTTCTTAGTGGTTGGTTTGGAAATATCAAAGGCAGTGTAGGACTTGATATACTTGTTGACCTCTTGTCAAAGTTTCGGCTAGTAGAAATGTTACTATAGCATCATGATTGTCTTTTCGACGCCGAAGTGTATTTCCACTTGACTGTAGTGGGCTTCCTAGATCAGCATCACTCACTCATTTGATGGAACATAGATATGGCCCAATGACACAACAACCCATCCTGAAGATGGAAATTATTGAAAACTACGTTTGTACCCAACATTTGGTAGGTGGTGGCGAAGTTTGGGTCTATCTCATAGAGTTGGCGCCATCCAGAGGTATCATGGCTATAAGACTCTAGCACCATGGTGAGTGTCGTGACTGGCGGTCTACTAAGGCAATCAACGACATGATTGGTGCTTCATGTTTTATACTTGATGTTGAGGTGAAATTGTTGCAAGTATGTGGACCACTTTTGATGGTGGTCATTCTACAATTTTCCTTGTGCCTACATGAATTTCAATGGCTTATGACCAGTGTGGATGATCGTCTTCTTTCCAAGAATGTAATGTCTCCACTGGCAACAAACTTGCACATTGGATTACATTTCTTTGTCATAAGTAACATACTTACGAACAACATCTGATAGTGTCTCACTATGATAGGCCACAGGGTGGTCCTTCTAAGTGAGAATGATGCCCACAACATAGTCTAAAGCATATGTATCGATCTTAAAGGGCGGTTGCAGGTGTGGTAGTGAAAGCACTGGGGTTGAGCACAAGCGCTACTTCAAATCATCGAATGCGTGTTGTTGGGACTGGCTCCATGCAAATTTATCCTTACCACCACCCCTGGTTATTTGGCTAAGGTCCCATGCATTAATGGAGAATCTCGACATGAACCCGCAGTAGAAATTGGCAAGGCCCAAGAAGCTTTGAAGCTCAATGAGTGTGGTGGGGACTGGCCAGTCACGGATGACTTGGATCTTGGCTAGATCCACATGTACGCCATGCTGATAAATGATGTATCCCAGGTAATGTACCTTGTCCATTCCGAAGGATCATTTTTCAAAGTTGGCGTATAGCTTGTGCTACCACAGGGTGTGCAGAACATGATGAATATGTTGCAAGTGTTCAACCAAAGTCTTCTTGTCAATGAGAATGTCAAACCAAAGGGCATGACCAACCATTCCAAAAGACCTTCCTTTGACTTGAAGATGGTCTTCCATACATCTATTTGTTCTATCGGGACCTGGTGGTAGCTAGTTTTTCAGATCAATCTTACTGAAGTATTTGGCCTCCATGAGTTTATCAAGGAGGTCGTTGATTTGGGGAATTGGGTATCAGTTTCTGACTGTGATTTTATTCAGAACCCCGTAATCAATGCAGATTATCCATGTTCCATATTTTTTCTGTACCAACACGATTGGGCTCCCGCAAGGTGATAACATGGGATGGATGTGCCCCTTGTGGAGCAGTTCTTAGATCTGTCACTTGATCTCCTCATTCTCTAACAGAGAGCAACGATAGACTGACCCATTGTGAAGCGGTGCATCAGGGGTCAGATCGATGGGGTGCTTGACCTGGTAGTGTATAGGTACCCCAATAGGTGAGGAGAAGATATCCAAGTATTCTTCCACGCCCTTATCTACTTGATTCTTCTATGTGGGGAGGTCAGCCCCAGATACCCTAGATGTGGTTGTGATCTTTCACTCATTCTGAGAGTGAATCACGAAGAAGACAAACTTTCCCATATGAGAGATTACCTTCCTACATTTATTAATAGATATCAAGGAAATAACACTAGGTGGGACTGCCTCGAGTATCCTGTACAATTTCTTGTTCAAAGTAATAATATCACTACGAGACCTAGACTCATATACAACATGACATTTCCATAAATAAGGTTGGCCCAAAAGAAAATCACAAACTTTGAGAAAAGCAACATCACACAATACCTCGTCTTTGAAGGGCTTGATGTCGTACGGAAGTCGACACCATTGGCTGACGCAAATATCGCTTCCTTGGCAGAGAAATCCAACGGTGTAGGGTTGTAGGTGTGACATCATCGGCAGGGCCAACATCTTAATGACCTCTATTGAGATGAGGTTCTTCTGGCTACCACTATCAATGATGAAGTGTAGCAGGGTGCCTTTTACCCACATCTGTGAATGGAAGAGGTGCTCTCCTTCTTCTGACTCATCTGGTTCACTAGGCTGAAGCTTGGTGGTAGCAACGATGGCAATGGGTTCCAAGTCAATGATCCATCTTCCCTTTTTTGGTTCTGACTCAGATTCAGAACTCACATCTGATTCAGAGGCTTTCACTTTGGCCATCAATGAATGTTTTGATCGGAAGTCAGCAGTGTTATTCCAAGGGATCTTATGGAAGTTGTACCACTTCTCCGTGTCTTTCTTTATCTTTTTGGTGTCCTTCTTTGCTTGCATCTTGGAATGGTTGTCTTGATACTGCCCATATTTGCTCTGTCCTTTTTTCTGTGGGTTGGGGCCGCCCTTTCTTGGAATTTGTTGTGAGGGGTTCTTAGGCCCAAATTGCCACATCTTTTGTTTGAGCATTTTCTTAATTTTGATGACATATCAGTAGGTCATGCCCAAGGATGAGATGTCCAAAAATTCCATTTCGGTCTGGATATATCTATGCAGAGCGCCACGGTACTTGAGCACCAGATGTCACTCTGAATCTTTGATACACATCTTGGTGCACAAGGTATGGAAGATATTTGTGAAATCTGGCACTTCTTTGTCTCTTTCTTGCCATAGTGTGGTCCATTTGGTATACAAGTCGTCATAACTTCCGACAGGGTAGTATTTTTCCTTAATAACATAATTTTTTCCATATAAGGAAAAGTTAAAAAAACAATCTAGAGGAATTGCATTTAAAACATCAATGTATTTTTCCATATAAGGAAAAGTTAAAAAAACAATCTAGAGGCATTGCATTTAAAAATGAGAAGATGCAAGCTTCTACCAGTGGGTGAAATAAATCTACGATATAGATGCGCAGGGTTTCCCAGAGGTTTCTTTCATCCATTTTCCTCACTAGTATCAGCTTCTGTATTCAGTGCTTGGTTTCCCATGTGGTGCGACCTTGTCAATGGTAGCATTTCTTCTCCATGTGGAACAAACTGTTTTTTTTATTGCCAGGTTGTTTTCATCCATTTTCTTCATAGTATAATCAGTCAGTTTGTCAAATTGTGTAACAAAATCTATATATCTAGCATATCCGTAGAGGTGTGTAGGAATGTAGTGTAACCCAGTGTGTGAGAAATATTGTAATCCCGTGTTTGGTTGTTATAATTCTCCCTTAACTAATAAAAATACCGATTATCATTGTTCCATAGTTTTTCCTTTAAAAACGTTTCCATTTAAATCAATGTGTTTAATTGTGTGATTGCTATGTCTTGTTTTCTTTACTTTTAAATCTAGATTTGTTTATGCATTAGTTGCACAACAAGTGATATGGTATTAGAGCATAAGATAAAGAAGCCATTCCATGAATGAGCGGGATTTGTAGGGCAATTTCTCTGAAACTGAGTGAAAGTGATTTCTGTGTTTTTTTACGCTTTTCTGGTGAGACAACATGCCTTTGCACTATAAGTGTGGCAAAAAAATTAAGTGGCGAGCCCAAGAGAATTATTTAAAATCTTGATGGTAAGAAAAGGGGTGATAATTGGTGTCAGACTTGTGTTATCAGTGCATCTCACAGCGAGAGGGTGATGCCATAGCTGTGTATTATCACTGGTGTAGCCTTGCCAAGGAGCAATAATCATGGAAGGTATATGGATTTACCAAACTCAAGGTATATGAGGTATATGCACTGAACTCGATAATTCATTGAATAAGACGATCACTTTTTATAGTGTTTTAAGGTATGAAAGTCGTCCTTTATGAAATAACCTTTATTATACCTGTCTATAGGCTAGTATATAGCGAAGAGTTCATCCTTGACTATATATTAATCTATTCATTTGACCAAATTTTTTTATGCTTTTCTAATGTCATACTTTAGCAATGAATTTTATTTATTTATTTCAATTATTTAAAATCCTTTTTGGCAAGATCCCATTCTTATTGAAATGAATGTCTTATTGCCGAGCAGACGGCGAGGTCCTGACATGTCACTGGAGTCGATGCACTACAGATTAGATCCCTTGTCAGTATCCTCCTCCTGTGAGACTTCCTACAAATCAGTGAACTGCACAACCTTCGCGAGATAATCGCCAGCAATAATTTACTCTCTGGTGCTTTGCCTCCGAGCTTGGGGAAGGTGCAATAACTCAGAAAGATGGACCTTAGCAATAGCCAGCTAAGTGGAGAGCTTCTTGCTGAAATTGGCTCTTGCAAGTAGCTTGGGGAGATTGATCTTTCAAAAAACCAAATCTATGGTTCTATACATGTGAATCTCGACACTTTGTCAGTGCTTAATTATTTGGACCTTTTGGACAATATTCTCACTGGGTCGATTCCTTCCGAGCTCGGGAATCTGAAGCTGAATACATTCAATGTCTTGGAAAACTATTTGTCCGATACAGTTCCTTTTTCTTTTGAGAATCTGGTCTATGAAAAGAGATTTTTGGGAAATCTTGAGTTATGTATCCGGGAGGCCTTTAACGGCATGAAGTCCTGTTCTAAAGAATGTAGTGAAAGAGCCAAGTGCAGGACTTGGTGGTGGTTGCTTCGTTGCTTTTTTCTGTTGTCTCTAATTATTTTTGTCCTTGGAATCACGTGGTGTTTGGGCTTCAGTGAATATGAGGTTCTGGATTGCTTGGATGAAGATAACATGATTGGAAGCGGTGGAGTCGGTAAGGTTTACAAGGCTACATTGAGAAATGGTGAATTAGTAGCCATTAAGAGGCTTTGGAGCAGTGCTAAAAACGATGCTTCCAATGACAATGGTTTCAAAGTAGAGGTGGACACATTGGGGAAGATCAGGCATAAGAACATCATAAAGCTATGGTGTTTTTGTAGTAATAGCGACTCCAATCTATTGGTCTATGAGTACATGCCTAATGGAAGTTTGGGGTATCTGCTTCATGGGCCTAAGTTTAGTGTTCTTGACTGGCCCATAAGATACAAGATTTCCCTTGAAGCAACTCAGGGCTTGACATATTTTCATCATGATTGTGAACCACCCATTGTTCACAGAGATGTGAAATCCAAAAATATTTTGCTGGATGATGATTATGGGGCTTATGTTGCAGATTTTGTCATTGCGAAGATTATGCAAACTGGTGGCAATGGGAATAATTCTATGACTTCTATTGCCGGTTCTTATGGCTACATAGCACCAGGTTTGTACTGTTGATTGTAAAAGAATTCTATATGGTGCTTGAATTTCCCTCTAATCTGTTTGTACTGTTGATTGTAAAGGAATTCTATATGGTGCTTGAATTCCCCTCTAATCTGGACTTCATTTCATTCAAATGATCTTGTGCTTTGCTTTAATTTTGATATTGAGCTGGTGAGACTCAAAGTTCAACACTACTTTGCTTTCTTAACAATTTCTCTCATAAGTTATGCCAGACTTGTCATGCAGATGCTTGGGTACTTTGTACACATGATTTTAATGTCGACCTCTATGCATGAACTTAAGATATGCTTGTTTTCACATTTTCTGGGATGATCTTGATGTGTATCTATTTTTAACTGTACATTTGATGTTGTTTTTTAAAATCCAATTTCATTATGGCTTCGCAAGGCTTGGTGTATGATTTAGATGCTTTCCAGTGTTGTCCACTCTACATCCCAAATAGGGGATCCATAATCAACGGTATGTACAGATCCATCTATCCATGTTAACCCTGGTTTTTATATGGTGAGTTAAAAGGTACTAACTTCCTTAAATAGCGATCAACTAAATGTTTTTGTACGACTCCACTCCCTGGAATTCAGGATATTTCTCTTTATTTTGGCTGCTTATTATTATGTGCGATGATTCCAGTGATGTTGAACTAAGTGATTATGATATTGCTCTTTATTGGACTGCTTGTTATTATTGTGTGCATTGAATCCAGTGATGTTTAACTAAGTTATTATCTATAAGAAAAGATTGTGATAACCTAGTCACAATCACTTGGCCTACTTTCTTTATATAGGCACAAAAATGCCATAAGCATCATTCGTGCTGAGATTTTTAAAAAAGGGAAATGGAAAAAGATCTGTCCTATTTCAGAATCACTTCGTTTGCGTGGTTGTGTAGGTAGATATATGTACTAAGCATCATTCTAGCAAAAGAATAAATAAAAATATCTGAGCCTTATTGTCACAAAATTGTAAAATTGATTCCTCTTGTTTCCCAAATTCTACGTGATCCTACTTGTTTTTCCAAATTCAGCTAGAGTTCTTTCTAACTTCAAGCCTGGTATTGTTGTTTTTTGTCCATGTATAAGGTTCATCTTGTCCTTGGTCTGAATTGATATTGTGTTTGTTTAATTGCCAAATGTGAGTTTCATTTTTTGCTTATTCTATTCCCGAATGCGGGGTTCTTCTTGTGCTTATTTTATTTAGCGAAACTGCTTACTGTTTTTCCTACTTGTTTGAATTTTGTAGGAGGGTTGAAATTTGTAAAACATTCTATAGGTTAAAATTCACTAAATTAACAAGGTACTACTATAAATATAATCGTATTTGATGGACAAACCTTGAATTCCAACACTACTGTGCACGGATTTCTTCACTCTGTCCTTGATATTGATGTTCGGGTATTGGGTCTCTGTGAACATTGGTGTGCAGTGTCCTGCTTTTAATACAATTCTTACCCTTTTTTTTGGTTGAGGATGTTGTTTCTTATTATGTGATTATTTTGTCACATGCGATTCAATTTGTTTGATGTTTCTATTTGAATTGGTCTTGTAGAGCTATTTTTGCAAATCAAATAGGAAGCCAATCTTATGCTAATCTGGATTTTCTTTAGATTTTGAATTAGTTCATCGGAGTTTTTGACAAATTTACATCTTGCATTGTGAATAATACACCTACACACTCAAAGTGAATGAAAAAAGTGACATCTATAGTTTTGGAGTGGTGATCTTGGAGCTGGTGAGAGCCGGTGACCAGTAGGTAACCAATAGATCCAGAATTTGGAGAGAGAAAAGATCTTGTGAAGTGGGTGTGCATTAAAATAGAGAAAAATAATGGATTGCATGAAGTGTTAGATCCCAAGGTTGTGGATTGCTTTAAGGAGGAAATGGCCATGGTTCTAAAAATAGGAATCCTCTACACAAGCACCCTGCCCATCAATAGGCCACCCTACCCATCAACAGGCTATCAATGAGGGGAGTCGTACATATGCTGCAGGAATCCACTCTCCAGCACAAGGCCAAGGAAACTGTCAAGGATGGAAAATAGTCTCCTCACTATTACGTGGAACCCACAACTTGCATTGTATATGCATGATGGTAATTGCATCTGGCCTGGAATTTTCTTCTATGCAGGGCCTCCATATTTACTGTCTCTTTGTAGTTTCTAAGTTTGTTTAGGTTTGTTTATGCATAACCTTTTGAATCCAACCCTAATACTAATACCCAAAATCGAAGCTTGCCCCTGTAACTTTTTATGCATCATTCTCCATGAGAGTACAATGGTTATAAGCTCATGTATCTACCCAGTCGTGGGCAATTGTGTTGTTGTGTTTTTAATAAATCTTCCCTCCGAGTTAATGAGTAGTGGTGGTGAGTTAATGAGTAGTGGTGGTCTGGCTAAGACTCAGAGTTTGCTCCCTGTCAAACACCATGTGGAAATCACAAATCGATACCATCATCATCTATGTAGAGTCTTATTAATGAGCTCCTCCCACTCTACTCTCCCTGGGCAGAGGCATTTAATTTTAATCCAGAACACATAATCTTTCAATGTAATAGAGCTGGCAATCAGGCTAATTTTATTGGTTGAGGCATTTAATTTTAAGCAAGAACACAGAAGCTTTCAATGTAATAGGGTTGGCAATCAGGCTTATTTTATTGATTGCTTTTTTTTTTAACTTCATTAGAATGAGGCTAATCATTTTTCTGACATCCTCATTTTATGTTGTTTAAATTGAATTTTTTAATACATAAATGAATTCAGCATTTTGAAAAACTCTAGTGGCATTGGAATTATACAAACTCAATAATTCAAAAGAATTTCAATAAAATTGAATTTTTTAATACATAAATGAATGCAACATTCTAAAAAACTCTTGTGGCATTGGAATTATACAAACTCAATAATCCAAATGAATTCCAATAATTTTTGGTTAGATTTCAGTAAAAATTATAGAAAAATATGCTCCTAAAAACTCCAAAAAAATCTAAAATTTTGAATAAACTAATAAAAATTCAATAATAGAAATTCAATGATTAACTCTGGCTTCTTAAAACCATATTATAAAATGAAAATGTTCATTTCTAATGTATTTAATCGTTCTTCGTATTAAATCCCAAGCAATATGTATTTTGCTGTGTTTTTAATAAATCTTCCCTCCTACTTAATGAGTAGTGGTGGTCTGACTAAGACTCAGAGTTTGCTCCCTGTCAAGAGGAAAGTATAGATCGCCATCATCATCATCATCTTATTATTAATGAGCTCCTCTCCTCTAGCTATACTGATCTCAGGTAGAGGCATTAAATTTGGGTTTTGTATAACTGTTATATGTTTTGGGTTTTTTAAAGGGTGATATAAATATGCACGAAATCACAATTTTCTGTTGTTTAAATTGTATTTTTGAATTCCAACTTCCTGAAAAACCTTGGAGCACTCAGATTATATAGAATTAACCACTCAAATCTGTAGATCCAACAATTTCTAGCAAAATTTAAGACAAAATAAAATAGAAAATATCCCTAAAAAAATCCAAAACTTAGAACAACTAAACTACAACTTTAATTTTAAACCAAAACAATTAAATTTCCCCTATAATAAAGTTGGTCTTGGTGAAGAAAATATTAAAGAAGTGTATTATACATTTCTATAATATTTTTCCCACCCTCATAGCAATCAAGCTGATTTTGTTGGTTGATGCTTTAGATTCTCATTATCGGATGTCATAAATGGTGATTTGGTAGAAGTTCAATGATTTCTAAAATTTGAGGATATATTTAACCATTCTTCCTATTAAATCCCAACATGGTAGGAGAACAGAATTGTAACAAGAAAATGTTGCTTTCTAACATTACATGATGTAAAAGTTAATTTTGATTCAAATTCTATAAATATCTTTGTCACGTATCAACCTTTCACAAATCTATTTTAATTTCTCATGCACTTGGAAATTGACTTCCCTCATTAATGTCATTCATTTGACAACCTAAACCCCGGTAATAACACTTTCATTCTTTTATACCATATTGACAAATAGTAAGCATTAGCATCCATATATATTGCACAACTTAATTTTATTTTTATTTTTATTTTTTTCCTTTTTAATATTTTTTTTCAATAATTTTGTGGCAAATCTGATCAAAATAATTAGAATTGCATATTTCTATAATTAAAATTATGTATAACTAAAAGAATTTTTAAAATAATTATATTAAACCTGTTACAGTCTAAACCCAAACCATAACACTCTAAAAATGTCAATGTGTAAACCCAAACCATAACACTCTAAAAATGTGTTGACGGGCGAAACAGTCCATCCGTCAACTGGGAGAGTGGAACCGGTCCGGGGTTGTCTAAATAACCCAAGCCGTTTGGTATGGACCACCCTGACAAGTTTAACGGCTCCGTTGGCCGCTCTGAGGTCTCGTAAGGAAACC
>SNQJ01S0111663.1:5938-44899 GCA_010110895.2 Picea sitchensis | reverse complement strand
AAATTTTACCCTGGAAACCCAAAACCAAGAAAATCAACATTCCTTGAGCATATTTCTCTCTTATTTTATTTTTTTATTAAATAAATATTATCATGACTAACCTTGATCTACACCTAAGACACAATCACCATCATACTATCTTTCTTTACACAATAACAACCATACAACCAATTCGTCTTGCATATACATGGCAACAACACTAACATGAACATCAATATAATATAATTACAACATGCCTTAGTTATAGGATTTACAACATGCAAAACACTAAATATTGGCACCCAAAAATGGTTACAGATCCATGTAGATGATTGGCTATAATCCCATAAATCTCAGGTTTCTATTATATTTGACTTCCAATTGGTTATTAGTTGACTACTGAGTCAACCTCTGGTTGGTCTCTGGTCGGCTACCACTCAATCTCATGTCATCCTCATATCAACTTACCTGTTGAATTATTGTCGATCACTTTGACTTCCACGTCTCAAGCGATCATTTTGACCTCAACTTAACCATAGATTCGAATTAACTCTTCGGTTGATTTATCTCCCATTCGATCCACCTCGACTAATGAGGCAGTTGGTTTTTATTTCACTAGAAATAATATAACAAATCAACATTTTAAAGTGTGTTTTTTCAAGGCCCATGTGACCATGCTCACCACTCTTGGTCGATTTAGTGTTTTTCAAAATCAACACCTAGTTCAGAAATTGCATTGTCCCTTACTAAGAAAAACCCTACTTCCAGAGATCCTTGAACAAGCAATTTTCTAAGAAATGGAATCATAGGGGAGGGATCCCCATAGTTGTAATTCAGTGTGTGAGTTCCATTGCAATTTACAATTTATCCATCTGAAGCCCGACTAGAGTTTTATGGCGAGTTGCAACTCGCCTCCTCAATCCATTCAAGGACATATTAACTATTTGGTCTTGGGGAATAAAATCCAAATTGAGTAGAATAATCAAGTTCCATAATCTCATGCAAGTTTGTTTGACCAATAACCATGTGACCATGCTACCCACAATTTCTTGAGATAGTGTTTTTAAAATCAACCCCTAGTTTAGGAATTGCATTGTCCCTTATTGAGAAAAACCCTAGCTCCAGAGATCCATGAACAAACTATTTTCTATGAAACAAAATCATAGGGGAGGACTTCCCCTAGATGTAATCCAATTTCCAGAGTCTAATACAACTAAGGTTTCATTCATCTAAGGTATGGTTAAAGTTGTATGGTGAGGTGCAACTCACCTTCTCAATCCATTCGAGGACATATCGACAACTAGGCCAGGGGGCATAAAATCAAAACAGAGAAGCATAATTGAGTTATATAAACTCCTACAAGTGTGTTTGGCCAAGTCCTACATGAATACGCTACCCATACTAACCCAAGATATTGTTTTTCATAATTGAACCCTACTTCAAAAAATGAATTTTCACTTATTGAGGAAAAACCTAGTTCTGGACCTCCTCGGACAAAACATTTTTTAACCAATGGAATCATAGGGCAGGGGCTCCCCTAGTTTTAATATGATCCCCAAAGTCCAATATAATTGATGTTTCCTCCATCTGAGGCTCGTTGAGAGTTTTATGGAGAGTTAAAACTTGCCTCCTCGAGCCATTAAGTGACGTATTGACAATTTGATCGAGGGGCATAAAATACAAAGTGACTAGAATATTTGAGTTTCGTAAGCTCTCACAATTGTTTCTAGGAAAGGCCCATGTGACCACACTATCCAAAATCATCTGAGATAGTGTTTTTCAAAATTGACCCCTAGTTTAGAAATTGCATTATCCCTTACTCAGCAAAACCCTAGTTCTAGAAATCCCCAAACAAAATATTTTATGGGAAATAAAATCATGTGGAGGAATTCCCCAAGATGTAATATGGTTTCCAAAGTCGAATACAATCCATGGTTCATCCATCCAAGGCCCAGTTATATTTTTATGGCAAGTAACAACTCGTCTCCTCAATCCATTTAGGGACACATTGGGAATTTGGTCTGGAGGCATAAAATCGAAAAATGGGTATCATAATTGAGTTCCATAATATCCTATAATTGTGCTTGGACAAGTCCCACATGACCACTACCCACAATTTCCCAAGAAAGTGTTTTTCAAAATTGACCCCTATTTGAGAAATTATGTTACCCCTAACTCAACAAAACCCCAGTTCCAAAGATCCTCAAACAAACCATTTTCTAGGAAACAAAATCATAGGGGATGGGTGCCCCTATTTTTAATATGGTTTCTGAAGTAAAATACAACCCACGGTTCATCCATCTGAGGCATGTTTATATTTTTATGGAAATTTTCAACTCTCCTCCTCAATCCATTCAGAGACACATTTGGAATTTAGTCCAGGGGCATAAAATCCCTAGCAAGATGGAATTATGATGAAAAATATGACCGCAAGGACATTCAAGAGACAATAAATGTAATCTTAGGACCCAAATGAGATTCTACAAAGAAACTAATGTGGATTCTAAAATACTTATGAGGATGTTAAAAGGATGCAACATTAATGAAAAGGGTGCATAATACATCAACAAGACATGGTATTTCAAGCTTGAAGATGGGAAAGATTCCAAAAGAGAAAAAAGAGAAACTCAAGTAGTAAGAGAAAGCATTTGTATGTATGTATGTATGAATTTCAATCAGTATTTTGTACTTGCAAATATGAATTGTACTTTGCATAGGGCTAGTCAACACTTTGCAAAGGAACTGATGGTTATTGTCAAAATCCAAAATATATGCCAATGTTATATGACAGTCCTCATGATGGGTATAATGAGTTATTATGTGGCCAATACATTTGTTGGCTATGAACTTGTCTTGGAATCTAAGGAAAACATAATGTGGAATAATTACGTTGATTGTTTACCTTATGTTTGGTTTATATTTTGACGTAATTAGTCTATACATTCCAAATAGACTATTAATATGGTTATTATGGGTCACACATGGTTTCAAATCTTGGTGTAATTACATTGCATGCAAAAAATTAAATCCCAATGAAATTATAGTTCAAACAAGTAGGTTAGAGTATTGTGATGCTAGTGAAGGTGCATTTCCCATATTGACATGAATTGAAAATTCTCATAACACATGAAATCAAAATGGGATTCACAGAGACAAGGTGTCTAATAATTTCTTGAAATCTTTCACTAAGTGACACATAAAATGGTGCATACACCAATCTGGTGGTAGGATGAATGTAGTGATGATGACAGAGAGCTAATACCCTTTCTCACAACCTAGGAATTTATAGGATGAGTGGAATTGCACATGACATAATTGTATAAGAATACTAATGACATCGAAGAAAATTTCCATTAATCATAAAAATAACATGAGAATAATTCAATCTTTTCTACTCTTCTTCATTTTCATTTTCTCTCATTGTCTTCAATTCTAGAGTTCTTGAAGAAATTTGATAGATATTGGGAGAAACATTATGGGATTAAAGAAGCACTTAATCTTAATAAGGTTTTTTGGAATTTGGAAACCCTAGTACACTTGGAGTGCTTGATGTAGAGTTCTTGGAAACCCTAGTACACCTTGTGATGCTAGTGAAGGTGCCAATGGGGACCCTTTGTTGTGTTATATTTTGATGTTGTCGATCTTTCATAGTATGGTTTCAAATATCGATTTAATTAAATTGTATGCACAAAATTAAATCCCAATGCAATTATTGTCCGAACAACTAGTTTCGATTGTTGTGATGCTAGTCAAGGAGACATTGTCCATATTGATAAGAATAGAAAATTCTCATAAAATATGAAATCAAGTGGGGATTCCCAAAGACAAAGTGTCTAAGTTTTTTTTTTAAGCTTTCACTAAGTGACACATAAAATGGTGCATATACTAATTTGGTGGTAGGATGAGTGGAGTAATGACGAGAGGGAGCTAATGCCCTTTCTCACAACATAGGCATTTATAGGATGAGTAGTGTTAGAACATCAATCAAAATTTTGAATAAACATTCAAAATTTTAATTCTTTTTAATTTGTTCCTAAATTTTGTCATTTATAAATAAAATTTTATCTTTAGAATTATCATTTTATATACTAGTATAATTTTTTATTATGTTTTGATAGGGTGGATCAGTCCTTAGACATTAAACTTGACGCTTATTGAGATCGATGGTTCACGGGACTTTGGGGATTCAAAGTTGTGAAATGTTTAATCAATGGTATAATTCTCATTTTAAGTTCCACTTCAGGATTTCGTTCTTCGACTCTCTAAGCTCAAACATTTAAATGTCCTTTTAACCCTGAGGTCTCAAAGCTCTGAAGTCTGAAATTCTAGAATATTATTTTATAAAGTAAAGTACTTGGCTGACATGTCCTATGCCACCTGGCATTTTTTACACGTGGAGACACGTGGCACTCATTTTGGGAATTTTTGGACACATAATTTGCACGTTTTAGGATGACACGTGTCACTCATGTTCTCAGGACATGTCATCATATGTGACATCATCATTCCATGTCATTTTGGGATATCATCCTTCGGGATATCATATTATCAATGAATTCAAGAAGCATCAGAGTGTCAGAGTGTTGAAGTGTCGAAGTACCAAAGTGTCAAAGATTAAAAGTTAAGACATGATTTATTAGGTGAAATTAATAGTAATTAATTACTTCACAACTTCAGCCTTCAGGATAACTTTAATGTTTCTATTGCAATAGTCCCAAAGTTGCGAAGCTCTAGAGTCTCGAAGTTCTGAAGCATTGAAGGCTTAAAAATTCAAAGCAACAGTTAATTAAAGTAAATTTTAATTATAAGGTAAATTAAACATGATTAGTGTGAAGTGTCGAAATACCTACCTTCATTAATCATGATTATTAAGGTAAATTAAACATGGTTAGTGTGAAAGATTTGAATAAATTTCATTGTTGTCAGCTAATAAATTCGCCAGCTTTACCATAATTACTTTGTCATTCAAATTAATAGTGATTGAATGTAGAATCAATTACTACATTGTATTTTGATTTGATAAAGGATTTGAATTATGTATCATTTCTCCATTTGCATCCATAATTTTATTTCATCTTTACATTCATATTCATAAATATTTTTTTATTACAGGAGCTAATATTGTAGATGGAAAATCATGGTGCCACACAAAGAAACCGTAAGACAAGATCCATCTGTAGAATAGTCGAACCCAAATTTGAATATTTATTCAGATATTATTGCTTGCCTAACAGACATAATCAAATCATGGGTGCAGGTTTATGAAACCCTGGAAGATGAGAAATCCGTCCCTTCATATGAATCAAGTGAGGGAGAAGATGTGTTAACTATAAATAAGCTCAAGGAAGTGGCCAAGTCAGAGCTTCATAAAGTCGCAGCAAGGCCAAAATGTTTTCCCTATACAAACATGATATGTTGGGATTTTGACCATGTAGATATACCGACCAGAACCATATACATCCATCAAAGGACTATTTCCAATTCGTTTCGACCGAAGGACATCCAAGTATTGTATAAATTTTTAAATAATCCCAAATATGTTTATAATCCACCATTTGTGAAGAAATTTGAGAAAGACAAATGTACATATTATGACATGACTATCCACGATATAGTTAAAACCTAGTGGGGTAATGAAAACAAATTTAAAGCAGATAGTCATGACATAATTTCTACAACTTCTTGTTATGCACACCTTATGTACATAGCTATGATTCTTTGTAGACTGTACTCAAAGAAAAACCTTTTTGGTTTCACTATAGATTGGGTCCCTATAATTCATGAAGTTACATAAGGTTTTACTTTTGATTGGGAAAAGTTGTTCTCTGATAATTTGGTCAAGCAAATAGAGGTTTATACAGCTCAAAAATATAGAGGGCATCTTCCCTTTTATATGTATGCATATATTATGGATGTTATATGTTTCAAAAGCCCATTTCCTATGATAAATTGGAGCTAGAACCCAGCAGTCGTTGAACCAATACATATTTACCATTCCAAACTGTGGGAGGAAAATGAAAAATATTATTTTTATGAGATTTTCTGCAATGTTATTATTCCAATTCATCAATTCTTATATGGTAATCCTCCTCCCATAATTTTTGAACAAATAATGTGGAATTTAGGTGCAATTTCAGGATGGTATATTGAAGAGAATTTATCATACATCATATTGTTTGGTTGTTATGAATCTCCTCGTGATCTGCCCATATTTTTACCAGATAGACTTTTTTGCAGAGAGGTAGCATATCAGACAATTTCTGCAGGTATCACCAAAGAATTGAAGGTTGCACAGAAAAGGGTATGGCGAGCCTATCCTATACAGGTTGGTATATTTTCATTGTCATATTTTGGACACACTAAGTTTGAAGCTTCAGCCTTATATGCTATTACATTGTCAACCATTGAATTCAAGAAGCATGATCCACATAAATTGGTGGAAAACCATTTGGCCCAATTCAATATGAAGAAATGTTTTCATGAAGATTCACCTTTTGATGAGGTTTTCAAAGGAGAAAGATTGTATAATGAAGTTGTATCCAGGTTCCAGAATCTTCCTGATAGGGAACAATCAAGTTTTCTTAATTTCCAAAAGCATAGGAGGAGTGGGTTACCCAAGATTTTACAAGCAGAGAAAATTATTACTCATAATGGTAATCCAACTTCACAAGTGACACCATCATCCAATCCTAAACAACATGACTTGCATGAGTTCAAGACTAAGGAAATTGAAAAAATACCATATATAACATACAAGGACACAACAATAACATGACTAGCTCTACCAGGTAAGACCTTACAAGAAACATTTGCAATGTTTGAAGCCTTTATGAAGCATGGACATACTTTTTTGTTGATGACTTTGAAAATTAAAAATCTTGTAAAGGATTTCACATCTCAAGGGGAATCTACTACACTTGCAATTCCCATCCCATCTTTAACTCCTCTGGCAACAAGCTCTGAGATACCTGGTTTAGAGAGAGTAAATGTAGATTATCTGACACCCATTGAACTAGAAGAAATGACTTCATTGGATTTATTCTTTAGCAAGAAAAGGAAAGTTATTGTATGAAGGGAAATTCAACAAAAAGGAGGAACTATTACTAAAAGGAAAAATTTGATATATGATGGACAGGGACAGAGTGAGCCTGAGTTCGCAAGACATGTAGAAGATTATCTGGGGGATTTTGAAACAACTAATTTATGGTCAGTAGATAAATTAAGAGAGAAACATGACCAGAAAAATATTTTAATTGAGAAGTTGCAAAAAGATTTGAGACAAACAAAGGTCATTTTCAGGGAGAAAGTCAATGTTGAACTAGCCCAACTCAGACAAAGTTATGATCAACGAATAAAACAGGTAGAGGAGAAACTCAGAGTAAGTATTCAAGATTATCACATGACTAAGAATACCATTTCTCAGAGAGATTCATTCATAGGTCAATTACAAGACAGAATAACTACAATTTAAAGTACAGTAATTGATATCTTTGCCATTAAGAAATAAGCCTTGGATATCAATGAAGGATTGCAGATATCCCAACATATTTTCTATGAAAGTTTGGAAATTATACAGAAGCATTATTATGTCATCAATAATTCATTGCAAATTATTGTTGATAAAGAGAAAGAATCTATCATTGCTATATCCAAATTTCAAGAACGCATAATTAGGAAGTAGAATCTTAATATACCACAGTTTGTTCTGTTTTTAGAGATTGAACAGTAAAAAGGAGAAATGGAATTAGAATCTTGGGAAAAGAATCTTGAAGAAAGCAAAAGATTAGCTAAAGAAGTGAAAACTACTTGTCTAAACGGTCTTTTAGTTGTGGATGTAGAGGTGACAGAAATTGATCTCGGCGATGTTCACTCTTCTATTGGGATAGTTGAGGTTGAAAAAAGAAAGGAAAATTTGAAGAAAAATAGGGAAAGGATGAAAAATACTATATTTCAAGTCAATCAAGTTAATTTGCAAGTTTTAAATGATCTTCTCGTCAAACAAAGTTTAAAATATTAGAATACTCAGCAGGTTGTTGTAAAAGCTCAAAAGAATTTACCATTGGTGCATAAAAAGGTTTTTACCTTTGAATTGAACATTAATACAGATCCCCCAAAATTCGTAGTTACATTATTATATTTGAACAAACAATACAAGGATCAACAAAAGACAATTGCATCTACAAGAAAATGAACGAAGGATAAGACTTAATACATCCAACAAGCGATGGAGTTTCCAGAAGAAAGACAAATGTTCAAATCTTTATAATATTTAGTTAGCCTAGATTTTATTCTATTTTGAGATCTAGAAGTGTGGAATTCTAACCAATTTTGGTTAAGACAATTTTGTATAAATAAACACATTAGATATATAATGAGGGATTTTTATCGCCTTATGTAAAGAGAGACTTATTAATACAAATTTCTACAGGAAAGACAAAGATTCTATGTCTCATTTCTTTCAGTTATGTGTTTTTTGTGTGTTGTTTCTTTATCATAATTCATCTTATTCACTTTATGGTGTTTAAGGAATGAAAAACTGCAATTTAGTAATACATCTAATGTGGTTACTATAATTGGATATCTATTCAACTATAGTTTTTCCTATGTTTTCCTGTAAGTAAAACAAGACATGTATCTATGTGGATGTTCTCATCTTAATACATATTTTAGACATAGCTTTCATGTTTCTTCTATTGCAAATAAGATAATATTTATTAGCATTGGATACCTTACTTTGTTTGTCAATTTTGTTTTCTATTATTCTACTTTCCATATCTTGATTATTAATTAAACTCAAAGGAAGACATATTGCCTCTATGTTTCTAAATCATTAGGTTATTGAAGTTTCATTCCAAGATGAAGGTACAAAAGAAATCTAAAAGAAAAAATTATTTAAACTTGGATGCATGACATTATTCTGTGAGCCCAGAGTAAATCTTGGGAACAAAAAGTAGAATTCCCTTGTGGATCTTTCAACTTTTGTTCAAACAAGTAGGTTGGAGTGTTTTCATAACTACTCTACATTATTTAATGAAACCCGAGGATTGTTACACCATTCTAGAATGAATTTGGATAGAGGCATTGTTTCCAAATAGGTGTTTTACTTAGAAGAATCACATGAGTAGAATAAGCACATGGTATTTCTAACAATCTAGGCAATTGGGCGATTATGAGAGGGAGATAATGCCATTTCTCACAAGATAATAATTTATAGGATGAGTGGAATGCAAACATGACATAATTGTATAATACTATGTAAAACATTGAATAAAATTGCCATTAATTTTATTGTTATTGATCTTTCAATTATTGGAGTGCTTGAAGTAGGGATTATTCTCGTAATATAGGAATGAAAGGGATGAATATAGAGAGAGGCTACCTTTTATAATGCTCATTTAATTTTTTAAATGAGAATAAATTATAAATTTACAAACTAACTACATACACTTCTCAATGCATTCCCAATCCCATCTTTCCGAGAATCATTGGGTGGTGTTTAAAAACACTGTTATTCTTTACACAAAATATGACCACAATGACATTCAAGAGACAATAAATGTAATTTAGGACCCAAATGAGATTCTACAAAGACACTAATGTGCATGCTAAAATACTTATGAAGATGCTAAAAGGATGCAACATTAATGAAAAGGGTGCATAATTCATCAACAAGACATGGTATTTCATGCTTGAAGATGGGCAAGATTCCAAAAGAGCTAAAAGAGAAAATCAAGTAGTAAGAGAAAAAATTTGTATGTATGTATGAATTTCAAACAATATTTTTGTACTTACAAATATGAATTGTACTTCGCATAGGGCTAGTCAACAATTTGCAAAGGAACTGATGGTTATGGTCAAAATCCAAAATATATGCCAATGTTATATGCCATTCCTCATGATGGGTATAATGAGTTATTATGTGGCCAAGACATTTGTTGGCTATGAACTTGTCTTGGAATCTAACGAAAACATAATGTTGAATAATTATGTTGATTGTTTACCTTATGTTTGGTTTACAGYCTGACRTAGTTAATCTATACATTCCAAATATAATATTAATATGGTTATTATGGGTCACACATGGTTTCAAAGCTTGGTGTAATTACATTGMATRCACAAAATGAAATCCCAATGCAATTRTAGTTCAAACAAGTAGGTTAGAGTATTGTGATGCTAGTGAAGGTGCATTTCCCATATTGACGTGAATTGACAATGCTCATAACACATGAAATCAAAATGGGATTCACATAGACAAGGTGTCTAAGATTTTCTTGGAAGCTTTCACTAAGTGACACATAAAATTATGCATACACCAATATGGTGGTAGGATGAATGGAATGATGATGAGAGAGAACTAATACTCTTTCTCACAACCTAGGAATTTATAGGATGAGTGGAATGTGCACATGACATAATTGTATAAGAATACTAATGACATTGAAGAAAATTCCCATTAATCATAAAAAAACATGAGAATAATTCAAGATTTTCTACTCTTCTTCATTTGCATTTTCTCTCATTGCCTTCAATTCTAGAGTTCTTGAAGAAATTTGATAGATATTGGGAGAAACATTATAGGATTAAAGAAGCACTTGATCTTAATAAGGTTTTATGGAATTTGGAAACTCTAGTACACTTGGAGTGCTTGATGTGGAGTGTCTAGAAACCCTAGTACACCTTGTGATGCTAGTGAAAGTGCCAATGGGGACCCTTTGTTGTGTTATATTTTATTGTTGTTGATCTTTCATGGTATGGTTTCAAATCTCAATGGAATTAAATTGTATGCACAAAATTAAATCCCAATGCATTTTTTGTTCGAACAAGTAGTTTGGATTGTTGTGACGCTAGTGAAGGAGACATTTCCCATATTGACAAGAATAGACAATGCTCATAAAATATGAAATCAAGTGAGGATTCACAGAGACAAAGTGTCTAAGATTTTTTTGGGAATCTTTCACTAAGTGACACATAAAATGGTGCATATACTAATTTGGTGGTAGGATGAGTGGAGTAATGATGAGAGGGATCTAATGCCCTTTCTCACAACCTAGGAATTTATAGGATGATTAGCATTAGAACATCAATCAAAATTTCGAATAAACATTCAAAATTTTAATTCTTTTTAATTTGTTCCTAATTTTTGTCATTTATTAAAAAATAAATAAAAAATTAGAATTATCATTTTATATACTAATATTTTTTTTATTATGTTTTGACAGGGTGGATCAATCCTTAGCCGTTGAACCTTACGTTTATTGATATATATGGTTCATGGGACTTCGGGGATTCAAAGTTGTGAAATGTTTAATCAACAGTATAATTCCCATTTGAAGTTCCACTTCACGACTTCACACTTCGACACTCTAAGCTCAAACATTTAAAGGTCCTATTCACCCTGAAGTCGTGAATCTTTGAAGTCGTGAAATTACAGAATATTATTTTATAAATCAAAGTACTCGGCTGGCATGTCCTATGCCACCTGGAATTCCTTACACATGAAGACACGTGGCACTCATTTTGGGAATTTTTGGACACATAATTGGCACGTTTTAGGATGATATGTTTCACTCATGATATCATGACACATCATCATATGCGATGTCATCCTATCACGTCACTCTGGGATATTGTTTTCTGGGATATCATATTATCAATGAATTCAAGAAGTTTCAAAGTGTCGGAGTGTCGAAGTGTCGAAGTACCAAAGTGTCGAAGATTAAAAGTTAAGACATAATTTATTAGGTGCAATTAATGGTAAATAATTTTTTCGCAACTTCGACCTTCAGGATAACTTTAACGTTTCTATTGCAATAGTCTCGAAGTTGCGAAGCTCTAGAGTCCCTAATTTCCTTTACTAACCATCAACCTAATTGAAAAATGAATGCCTTCGAAGTATGTTACAGACAGGATGAGGGTCTTATTACCCTCTAAGCAATGTGACAGCCAATAGTCAATGCCCCATTTATTACCTTTTGGGAAAACCACTGCATATATGTGCCCTAGAAAAAAATGGAGTGTGAACATGTAAGTACACTAAATGAAAAAAGTGAACAACATTCATGCTAGTTGATCAAAATTAATAGAATATTCATTGAACCAGGTTGTATAAGATCTAATACATGATCATAATCTGCTGAAATAGTTGATTGTTCCTCCTCCAACTAGGATAATTCCATATTTATACATTGACTAATGAGGAGTGACACATGATCCCATCTATCAACCTAGTTTATGGATTCAGAATCGTCCCATTCATTACTACTACATGGACCACATAAGAAAAATATTTTTCTTGTCCATATTTAAAATATTGCATTGTCTAATGTTCAAACTGAATGAAATCCATGAGTTCCATGGATTGTTTGCATTCATATGACCGTGACCGATATAAAACAACCACATCCCAAAAATATCTATGTACATGTCATTTCCTAGTTGATTGGTCTTCTCACCTTCTTGTTCCCTCTTGCATTAGTAAAGAACACCATTCAACAATGGATTTTTCATCTTGAATGGGGGGAATAGTTGTGAACTTCATTTCTTTCCCATGTAACATAGTTTTGATGCATACAGATGCTCCATCATGCTCCCCTTTCCCATGCCAATTCTAAAAATAGTTCCAAATATCTTGTACCTTGTGTTTTTTGTGCAACATACACAACCATTGAAATACATAGAAAGTTTTGAGATGGCATGTGAAAAAACAAATAAAATGTTGATCCATTGGTATGTTTTTCTTATTTATATGACTGTAGAACAATTGGAAAAAAAATTGTACATCAGCTAAGTCATGGAACTTATCATCACTTATGTAGAAGTGATACTCCTCTAATACAACTATGTTTTCTTCATTACTATCTGGCTCATTCCTATATGTGATATGGATCATTATCTTGACCTTCTCTAAGTGATAATATTATCTTTGAACCTCATCAAAATAAACCACTCGTAAGATAGTACCAATGGGAAATGTATCTCTACATATTCTAAAATTCTCATCCTACCATTGAGCCACATGGACATGTTGAACATATTGTTGGGTATTTTCAAAGAAGTCATTGATGAAGTCACATACTCGTACCTATTGAAACAATGACAAAGATGTGTATAAATTCATTGTTACAATGCTTCCTCCCATCACATTTAAAAGTGTAATTCGAAATAAAAGTTATCATTTAAGTACTCATTACAAACCTAGGAAGTCACCAACTGTATCTTTTTTCTTTCATGCCCTCCCGCAATTCCATACTTGATATATTTAAAGCTTTGCAAGTCAAACTCCTTCCTCCCCAAATCATACTTATATCTCACATGGATGCACTTTCTCGGTAATTTCATTCTACCACTCCTAGGGAATGTCCCATATAATAAATATTTTTGATAAAAACATACAATCCTTTAGCCTTGTACATAAGATGCTATTAATAAAGTCTCTAGATGATGTCAACGAAATTGTAACTAAGAATTTGTGCACAAGGGTGTTATGAAATATAGATATATGTGTCATAATAATAACCATACTCAATGTGGTAGAAACAATAGCATGTGTTACACATTGTGTTTATTTAAACATACCAAGGCTTGCATTTCTCAAAAGATCTTTGGCCCAAGTTAAGTGCACTATGTACATTCTTGAATCTATCATACAATTGTATCTATGTCATGAAAAAAAGTGTTTAACGTGGGGTTCATGGTCCCTACAACCCCTTCTCAATGTTAGTACACTGTTTTGGTTGGAAGAAGGTGTAGTGTTCTCATGCCAAAAAGTTTGTACTATTCCCTTAATTGCTTGAATTAACTTCATGTCATAATGAGGTATCCTATTAGTGAGGCCCACAAATATGTTTGGCCATCTATGTCAAGGATACCTTATCTATTAGAATACTTTTCAAGGGTTTTGATTTTGCATTTCATGAGATGAGAGGTTTGTTTGACAAAACAATCTTTTCGTGTGATTTTGGTAACAATTAATTGTGACAAGACATGTTGGGCTACATTATGGTATTTACAACAAGTTTTCTTATCAATTTTTTGAAAATAATACACAATGTTTCTAACAATATTATTATTTTTTTTTTAACTTGTAACTATTTAATGCCTAAAATCTCCTAAAAGTAGTCAAAACTCCTAGATTTTAACAACGACAAAAATAATTGACATTTAGCCACATCAATTTTTGGTTCAAAATATTCTTCAATAACGTTATATGAATGATAAAAAGTATTTCACTTAGGTAACTTACCTTCAAGTGATGCTAGACCACTTTTGTCCACTTGAATGTGTTTAGGAGTTCTTCAATGCACACTGCTCAGTCTAAGTAGGGGTGATGGACCTGTATTATGGCACTCTTGACCTCTTTGTTGTGGAGTTGCAAACGTAGAAGTTATTTTCCATTCAATAATTTGTCGATCAATTATGGGAGGAGGATGGACATTCCCATGACTATTTTATAGAAAGTATGACTGTCAAACAAGAGGTTTCACCACATGAGCTTCTTCACCAAAAGGTTATGCACCCATTTCCTCTCTAATTTCATCCATAGGATAATTAGCTCCAAGAAAATATGTGACCATCTAGTCATCCACAACAACTTTTATTGATGAAATCATCATTGGAGATTCACTAGAGGTCGGAAATGGGTTGGCCTCTACTAAAATCACGCGCTTTGCTTATGTTGATGGAGGAGAAACAATATTGCCATTTATTTCACTAGAATTTGGATTGTCCTCTACTGAAATTCCATGTTTTTTCATACCTAACCTTTCCTTTTCTCTTTCTTCAATTAAATTTTCAATGGTTTTTTCTTTCCTTCAATAATTTATGCATCGATTATGTTGGTTCCCCATGTTTAAAGAGAAAATTTTCCTTCCACTTACAAAAAAATACCAAAAATTCTTTCCAAAAGTTTTATTTAATTAAACAATAAGACGAGAAATTATTTCCAAGTACACCAAAAGTTTCCTTCCAATTATACAACAAGACAATAAATTCCTTCCAATTACACCAAAATACCAAAAGTACCTTCCAAAAGTTTCCCTTTCAATTATACAATGAGACAATAAATGTCTTTCAAGTACACCAAAAGACCAAAAATGCCTTCCAACTATACAACAAGACAATAAATGCATTCCAAGTACACCAAAAGACCAAAAGTTTCTTCCAAAATATTGCTTCCAATTATACAACAAGACAAGAAATGTCTTCCAAGTACACCAAAATACCAAAAGTGTCTTCCAATTATACAACAAGACATTAAATGCCTTCCAAGTACACAAAAATAAAAAAAATTCCTTCCAAAAGTTGTCTTCCAATTATACAACAAGATAATAAATTCCTTCCAAGTACACCAAAAGACCAAACGTTCCTTCCAAGATTTTCCTTCCAATTATACAACAAGACAAGAAATTCTTTCCAAGTACACCAAAAGACAAAAAGTGTCTTCCAAAAGTTTCCTTCCAATTATACAACAAGAAAATAAATGCCCTCCAAGTACACCAAAAGATCAAAATCTCCTTCCAATTATATAACAAAACAAGAGATTCCTTCCAATTACACCAAAAGACCAAAAGTACCTTCAAAATGTTGCCTTTCAACTAAACAACAAGATAATAAATGCCTTCCAATTACACCAAAAGACCAAAAGTTTCCTTCCAATTATACAACAAGACCAGAAATACCTCCCTAGAACACTAAAAGACGAAACGATCGTTACAAAATTTCACTTCCAATTATACAACAAGACAAGAAATTCCTTCCAGGTACACCAAAAGACCAAAAGTAACTTCCAAAAATAGCCTTCCAATTATACAACAAGACAACAAATTCCTTCCAAGTACACCAAAAGACCAAAAGTTCTTTCCAAAAGGTTCCTTCCAGTTATAAAACATGACAAGAAATTCCTTCCAAGTACACCAAAAGACCAAAAGTTGTCTTCCAATTATACAACAAGACAAGAAATTCCTTCCAAATACACCAAAATACCGCAATTTCCTTTCAAAAGTTTCCTTTTGATTATACAACAAGACAATAAATTCCTTTCAAGTACAGCAAAATAACAAAAGTGTCTTCCAATTATACAAGACAAGAAATGTCTTCCAATCACACTAAAATAACTAAAGTGCCTTCCAATTATACAACAAGACAAGAAATGCCTTCCAATTACACCAAAAGTTTCTTCCAAAAGTTGTTTTCTAATTATTCAACAAGACAAGAAATGCCTTCCAAGTACATCAAAATACCAATAATGCCTTCCAAAAGTTTCCTTTCAATTATACTGTTGTTCCTGAGTTTATACTTTAAGGCTCTAAAGTATACTGTCAAGGCATCTGAAAAGAAAGAGGAAAAGAGGATAGTAAGGACAATTAAAAGATAAGGACTAAAGTTGGTTTCTCAACTGTCTCTGTCGGAATTCCCAGTTTTCATGAATATTGATATCTCTCTCAATTGTTGCCCATGAACGTTCTAACTCAACCCGATTACTTGTTGTTTGTAAAATGCTATTAAATAAATTTAAAGCGATGTTGGTTTGATCTGAAAGACCAGGTTCGACGTTAGGTTGCCTTTTAACTGGTACTGTCATGAAGGATAAAAGGTAAGGGAGGTATAACTCTGTATTTTCTTTTCAGCCTTAGTTATTTCTAATTCACAATGTAAAGAAAATTATTTTAAAACATGAATTAATGAGATGGTTGAATCAAAGGTCGTTTCTTGTAACTGAGTTAAAATTTAAGGAAAGGGAAACATGTATGATATGAGGGGAAAACGTAAACCTACCTACAAGGTGAGGAATCAATTAAAGAGGAATCTCACGTTGTGATAGGAGACTGTGAAGCAAGAAAGATATTAATGAAGCATATGATGTTGTAATCTAAACATTTTTAGGTCTTGTATCGGTTGATAACCGATGCAGAGGAAAAACTGTAAATGATCTAAATAACAAGAATAATTATTTCCATAGTAGAGGTTATACTAAATTGTAGTCAAGCATTCATTAATGAAATACATGAAAGAACAATGAAGAGACAAGAGAACACATAACTCAGACTTGACAAAATCCAGAATCTTCAATCTGCTTTTCTATTAATTCAGAGTTTTCTTTTATATGTCTTCGTCACAATGCCCTTTTAGAGAAAAGAAAAAAAGCCCTAGTGCAGTCTTCTCTCCCTTTATTTGTACAATATCATCACTACTTGATGGTTAGCGATCTCCTACGTTTTAGGAAAAAAGAAAGAAAAATAGTTACAAAACTGCAACCTTATTCGTTGCACGATTAACTTTTCGTCAGTCTATAATTTCAAAAGTATAAGATTTTGAAGGCTACTTCATTGTTTAGTTGAAGTCTCTCCCTCTTTTGAAGCTATACATCCAACACACTTCTCTAAAAAATGCAAACAAATTCTAGGTGGTGTCAGGAGATATTTAGTTTTAAATAGATAAAAAATTATTTGTACCTTTGGAAACTAGTCCTCAAAACCTTTATCGACAGACCTGATCATTTGCAACTTTAAATTAGGTTGTACCAGCCATCTGTCTATCTAGATGGTATTGATTTCGTTCAACTAAGAAATTACTGCCTGAACCTCCTCTAAGCTCTCTTTGTAGTCCAACTGTTTTTTCACAATGTTTATCTTCCCTAGTAGCCTAGAGCAGTCATTTATTTCAAATCCTAATGCTTTCTTATCCAAAGAATCAAATATTCCCTCACATTCATCTTTGATTTCTTTGACTTTCTTCTTGTTTTCGACTATGTTTGTTTCCCATGCCTTGAGCATAATGTCTCCTCTTATCTGTTCTGCGACAGAAAGTTTTAAATCTTTCGGCATCTCCCTGTTCCCTGAACATGCGACTTATTTTTGGAAGGTATTCCTTGCTTCTTTAGCCTCTTTTTCTAGTAAAATAATGTTATCAAGGGATATGCTTACCTCTTGAAAATAATGCTAGATGATCTCTATTTTGGATATCAATTGTTTTTGTTCAGCTTCTATCTTTGTATGGGCTTCTAACGAGAGGGTTTGAAAATCCTTTAAGTTCACGACCCGGCCTTCTGTAAAACTCAATTTAGACTATAACTATTTAACAAGCTCCCTTTGTTGAGTAACATGTACCTGACTTGCTTGTATCCTCTGGTTCATTTCATCTAGGATAGTTTTGAGTTATTGGATTTCTTTCCTTTCAACAGCTTTGGCCTACTCCAGAATTTTAGTCACCTCTTCTCTAATGTTTTTCTCATCATTCTTCAACCGATCCTGCAATTGAGCTATCATGTGGTTACTCTTCTTTATCCTTGTTCCCATGTTATCCACAGTAAAAATGTTTTTTATTTCCATGGCTCCCATAGAGCCCACCACCTCTGTATCAAAATCCTCCTCTTCGAGTTTTTGGCCATCTATCAAGACCCTATTCTTCTTCACCATACCCCCTTCTCTCATATGAATTTCTTGTTTTACAATAGCCTTCCTCTTCTTGCTGAAAAAATAATTGGAAGGAGGGATCTCATCTCTGGAAATAGGGGTGAGGTCACCAACATATATATCTCCCATATGTGGGAATCCAAAGGTGGACTGTAAAGGAGTTAAGCAAGTTATGGGACTTCCTAGCTTTGTAGACCTTGTTTATCCCATAGCCTCAGGTATAATGATATCAACAACAGGTGATGAAGGAGGAGTGGACTTACTAGACTCGGGAGGTGTCATGGGCCTCCTCTCTGCTTCCATCTCTGGATTTTCTATTTGTAAGGCCTCTTCATTTTGTGAAGATCCTTCAGTCTCCTAAGGAAAATCTTCAGGATTGACTTTATCTTGTGTTTCTTGTCTGAAACCTGGAGGAGTATCTTCTTGTTCCCGAGGAGGGGTAATTGCTTCACCTTGTAGCACTTTGGGCAGACCACTCCATCTATGTTTTTGAAAGGTCTGAAAACTAGCTTGCAAGTCAGATGACAATTTCTGTACTTTTTCTAACACTTCCTCATAGGTCTTAGTCCCTTTGAATAAGTTGTCACAAGGGAACTTCTCGTGTTCATAAGCCTTCATATTACAGTGGGCCATGTGTTTTCCCACTAACTGGTAAGGATCATGCTTCCGGTGCTCGAATTTTACCAATTTAGCCTCCTCTAGGGCTGCCACTTCAACTTTGGAATGACCTATGTTGAGCAATGAAAATTTCCCAATATGAACGGGAAAAACTGGCCAAAATTTATTTTGAGCCACTTTTAGTTATATCCCAATTCCACCTGTTACTATTTGATGAGCTACCTCCCTGCACACTAGTCTATCAGGGAGGAATTTTGGGAGGGCGTGTGGAGGGATTGAACAACCTAAAACTCTGATGTATGAAAAATTATCCTCTATGAACCAATCAACAACTGCCCTGAGGTTTCCTGTGACCGACTCTGAAATGCGGGGAGGCGCACAGTCGTACAGTATCTGATGTTGTGGTATCACCACGAAATGACAAATTTCATAGAACGAGTCCTTGACGTTTTCTTCCTAAAGTTTAGAATGATATTCGTGAATTGGCTCCGGGTAAGTTGGATTCCAACTCCAATTCATCAAAGGGAAAGGAGTCGAGAAGCATATAGCATCCATGATGTATGTTGACATATAAAAGGATACTGGTCGACCTTTTGATCTTGCAGTCTGATAGTCCATGACCTCCTTCACCATGTTATCAGATAAAATCTTATCCCAATTGAAGTTGTAACCTTCAGCTGCCTCGTGAAAAAGAGGTACCCACTCTGCAGGGAAATGGGTGGGACTTTTCTTACCGAAAATTCTACATAACATCATCACCACATAAATCATATACTCATTCAATGAGGCTATGGCGTAAATACCATGGGTGTCAGCCCTGAATTTTCCCTCGTGTCTCCACCAATCCTTGATTAAGTCATAATAAGTTTGGTCTGACTCAAAACATTCTTTCCTTTGAAAATTACTCACAAAATCTTTATTATAAACATACTTGGGACTGAGAGATCATTTATAGATTACTTGTAAATGTTCTAGTCTAAAAGAGCCGACGATGACCCCTTGGTTGTCCAAAATGATCCTTGTATGTATGTCAGTTCACTCCAAGGCCCAATTGATCATGTCATTATAAGTCATAAGTTACGGCCATGTAGCTATTTTGTGGAACTCAGACTCCACTATATCTTGAAGCTTGTTGTCAACGTCATGAGGGAAATTTTTAATTTCATAATCCAGAGTCTCAAAAATATGCCTCTAGGATTTTATGGAATTGATGGCATGCAGTGTTGTATCAGATATAACGTCTTCATCTAGACTTGAGCTTTCTGCAATTTCTTCACTTTTCTTGGGTGCCTTCTTAGGTGCCATGATACCTGTGCTCGATCAGAGACTTGTTTATAGAGAAAGTGTGTATAAAACCAGGTAAACATGACTTGCATTAGATGTAAAGGATAGCTATGAAGTTTGAAATATAAGACTTTATTAACCTTCAATTTTGCATTATAACGAGTGTACATACGTAGATGACGAAAAATTAATGCTTTTAAATGGAAAGATATGCCTGGAGATACACTTTCGTGTCGAAAAAAACTTCATTTATCCATTATTAATGATGTCATATATCGGCAATTTTGAAACTGGAGTTTCAAAAATCATTGCCTTCCTTAATTCCCAAAATGCGAAAGGAAGTTTAATTATCACTAATCATGTTTAAAAAACAAATTAACCTTAGTCTTAAACCTTGTTTAGAGAAAACACGATTTCGCGTTTCAAAACTTCGGGGATAAGTCATAGGCAATCCCCGGATCGTGAAATTGTGATGAGATTAGTGAGGCGCTAAGACACGTATTAGGGATTTAATTAATCCAGGTTAATAATTAATTATCCTTTTAACTTTTTCAAAAAAGTGAGGATCGAGAGTTTGACGGTTGAGAGTTCAAAAGAGTTTTAGTAGAAAGAAAAACCCAAATCGCGAAAGATTAAGGGAAAGATAATTATGTTTAAAAACTTAAATAATTATGGGTTTAAAGAGTGCTTTGGGGAAAGTGACGGAAAAGGTAACTTTTATTTTCTCCCCCCTTTTAATTTTTTTTAATAGGTTAAACATTTTCCGGACTTTGGCACCGAGAAAATAAGATAGTTGAAAATCATACTTCAAGAAAAACCAAATCTCAAAAACCCGAAAAGGAATGGAAATCTTAGGTTTCCCTTTTGATTAAGGGAGGCTCCACGATTTAGGAAAAGATGAAGCTTTAGTTTTCAAGGATAGGAAAAAATAAACTTTGTGTCAACATTAGGCTCCATCTAGGGATCTCGTCTCCTTGTGGGACGAGAAGAACATGCAGACCAAGTGCCTTCATTAGGTAATGGGATCAATGATTTGGCTCAATTAAACAGACTTTGGGGAACAACCGAACAAGAGTAGGGTCTCATCGTTAACCTTGAAAATCTCTCCAAAGACAAAAATTCTGACTATCTCGAGTGGGTTTTTCGTAAACCTCTTCTCTTGAAACTAAGCTCAAACTGTGTAAGTTAATCAAAACCAAAACAACCATCCTATCAGGTTTCACGTGATTCTGTTTGCATCAAGTTAAGTATTTGTGTTGTCTCTGGTAAGGAGATCTTAGAAACCTATGATGAAAATCCAATCGAAAAGAAGAGAAATTAGCAGAGCATCATGTAACTCACGTATAATAGTTTTTATTAGATATGAGGATATTGCTTCATTGCCAACAAGCCTGTTCAGTACCCCGGTGAAGTTATCTGACTTCCCACATTGAATTTCCTTTCACCACTTCATTGTTTCGAAGCATTTAAATGCTAAGATGAGGGCAATCAATATAATGAATTTCCTTTCTTCATCTCTTTAAACTAGATGGGGGAAATCAATATTGAATTTCTTTTCACCATCTGTCTGTATTCATTTTTTATATTTTTGAAGTGGGGGAAATCAATGGGCATACAATGTACTCGGGAAGATATGTAATTGAAAAAGAATCAAAGTCTGTCAACTCATTTAAATAGCTCTGGGTTAATCTTCTCTTCTGCCTTCAAAAATCATGGGTTTCAAAGAACTTCTTAAGGGAAATCTTTTGATCTTTAGTCCAGGGAACTTCCTTGAGAAAAACTAATCAGTTATTCATGTTAGTATAACTAGTAAGGTTAGGATTAACCTAGACATGCTTGTGATCCAGCTAAAGTCAAAGAACTTAAAAACACAACCCACTCTCCTTCTTGAAAGTTTGTTCGAGAGTTTTCAAGACCAGAGCAAGACCCCTTTGTTGTCAGGAAACTTTAAGATCGGACTTCCATGGTTAAGTGGGAAAAGGCTTTACTCTGGTCAAGGGGAGGGTAAAGGTCTTTTTTTTTTTTTTTTAATCATTCGTACTTCTTAAGGCTTTTATCTAGAATTTTGAAATGGGATTTCATACCTTTATTGGCTCTTATATTACTATCACAAATATTACTTGTTCATAACCTTTGTCATTGTGAGATACTTAATAAGAATACCTACACATGTCACCTTTCAGCACTTCAGGTTCGTTGTCTCGTGAGAAATTTTCCATGCGAATAACATAGGATTATAGTCGTTAGGAAAGGTCATGAAAATAAAAATAAAATTTTTATTATTATTATTTTATTTTTTATTTTTAAATCAAAGGATGAAAACAAACGGTATGTACAATGAGAATTTAGAAACACATTATTGCATGAAATGTTTAATATGTCACCCATTCACAGGGGCATTGTGGATGTCTCCATCTAGGTTTTCTAATAACTAAGCGTTTTTTTCCTTTCGAGGCCGAAATCCTATATGGGCCGGACCAGATTGGATTGAATTTTCCATGCTTTCCAGCGTCGTCTTTCCTGGCTTCCCATTTCAAGACCAAGTCACCAAGGAGGAATTCTCTATCTTTAGCTTTTTGATCGAACAAGGCTTTCATTTTATCCTGATATCTTTGTAACCTTTTATTTTTTTTGGCCCTATCTTGTTGAACTTCGACTAGCTGGTTTATCCTTCTGGTAACATAATTGGGTTCTTCATTTGAATCCTGCTAGAGTTTCATCACTGAAAAAGCTAGGTTTATTGGTAAAATGACATTAGTGGCATATACCATCTGGAAAGGGGAAATCCCAATTGATCTTTTAGTACTTATTCTGTTGGCCCATAGTCCATATATTAGATGGATATGCCATGCTTTCTTGTTTTCAATTAAAACCTTTTTTATCATGGTAATCGAGCTTTTGTTAGATGATTCAGCAAGACCATTACCTTTTGTATAATAAGTTGTGGAGTGTCTTAGTATGATGTTATATTTTTGGAAAAAACTTATCATGGTCATCGATTTAAAATCTTGTGCATTCTCAGTGATTATCTTTCGAGGACACCTGAATCTGGATAAAATATTATCTTCCAAGAAACTGATTACTACCTAATCAATTTCATTTCTTGTGGGGATAGCTTCCACCCATTTATTGAATTGATCAGTAGCCATTAGGATCCATTTTTGTTGCACGCTGGAGTGTGGACAAATTTCTCCAATGAAATCAAGTCCCCATTGTTGAAATAGTGCTTCCGTTTTAACTGGTATAAGGGGCAAAGTTGGGATCTTCTGTTTTCCTGTGAACAACTGACAAGGGACATGATTTCAAACTCTAGTGTTCACTTCTGTGAACAATTTGGGCCAGTAGTATCTGGATCTTAAAATCTTATAAGTTGTTTCTCGCCACGCATGATGTCCTCCACACACCCCGACATGGAATTCATCTATAACCCCTTATGTTTCAGTTTCGACTAAACACCTCAGTAGGAAACCCAGGGGGTCTTTCCAATACAATTTAGCATCTATGATACAGTATTTTACAGCATGTAACTTTAATTTCCTAGCCTCAGATGGGGTTAACTCAGTAGGAAATTGGAGCGTAAGTAGGTAATGGACGATGTCACGATACCAGGACGAAGTAGAAAACTTGTCCTAGATTTTGGTTGTAGGTGCAGAGGCATCAAGCTCGTCTATTTCTAGAAATCCCTC
Source organism: Picea sitchensis (assembly GCA_010110895.2). Classification (NCBI taxonomy): domain Eukaryota; kingdom Viridiplantae; phylum Streptophyta; class Pinopsida; order Pinales; family Pinaceae; genus Picea; species Picea sitchensis. The sequence goes on along the minus strand of SNQJ01S0111663.1, from coordinate 20,922 downwards.
GGTCTGTTGCAACTAATTTATCCCTAGTGATTTTAAGTTTGATTCAACAAGCAATTTGGCCAAACCCTGACCTTTGATAATTTTAGTTGGTTTGACTTCTAAGTCAAACTCCTAGATCTTAGCTAACCACCTACCTCTTCTTTCGTCACTGTCTAGTTGCACCAGAATATCTTTAACAGAGCTAGAGGGCACATAAGCAATAAAATTTGAGTGCAACACATAAGTTATGAAATCCTTGAGAGCTTTCACCATTGCATAGGCATGCTTCTCCAATATATCATATTTCAACTCGGCATCCCTGAGACTTTTGCTAAAAAACACAATAGGCCACTCAAAAACTCTTTTGTGTAATCTGGGTTAGCCAAGACTGGTGCTTCACTTATTAATTTCTTGATCCATTGAAAGGAGGCTTTGGCTTTTCTTGTCCATTTCACTTCACTATCCTTTTTGAGCATATCTGTTATCAATTTCACAATTTCGACAAAGTTAGGGATGAATCTCCTCAAGAAATTTATTTTTCCTAAAAAAGACTGAATTTCTTTTACATTTCTACGAAAATTTATTGTATCTATTGCCTCAACCCTTTTGGGATCAATTTTGATTTCGTCCCTAGACACGATATGGCACAAGAGTTTACATTCTTGCATTGCGAAATCAGATTTCTTGGGATTGAGTGACAAACCAAACTTTTGGCATTTCTCAAAGGTTTGTTTAAGGTGCATTAGATGTTTTGCATCAGATTTGGAGAAAACAATCAGGTCATCAAAATAGATAACAACGAACTTGCCTCTTTCACCCACGAAATCGATATCTATGGCTCGCTAAAAAGTTTCCCCTACATTCATTAAACCAAAAGGCATTTTATCGTACATAAAAGTACCCCAAGGGATAGTGAAAGAAGTTTTTTCTTTATCGTCCTGATGCACTGCAATCTGATTGTAACCTAGAAAACCATCAATCATAGACATTTTGTTAGCTCCAACTACTTTTTCTAAAACATGATCCATCTTAGGTAATGGGTAATTGCCTTTGAGTGATGACCAATTCAGGTTTCTGAAATCGACACACAGTCTGATCTAGCTGTTTTTCTTTCTCACTGGGACTAAATTACCAACCCACTCACAATATCTCAGTGGGACTATAATTTTAGCATCCAGGAGTTTCTTGACTTCTTTTTCTATCACCGGTAATAGGATAGGGTTAATCTATCTTAGTTTCTGCCTAAAAGGTTTGACACCTGATTTTAATGTAATTTTATGTTCCATTATAGTCATTTCATAAGTTCTCAACTCGTCATAGGACTAGGCAAAAATATCTTTGTATTTTTTAAGCACTTCAACATACTTATTATTGATTTCGGGGGACAGGTACCTGGATACCTTAACTAACCTAGGACTCTCTTTGGTACCTATATTGCAATCTTCGACTTCTTCCAACTGAGGTTGTAAGGTAGTCTTCAAAGGGATGTCATCATGATTAAACAGTATTTCTAAGGGGATCAAGCCCTTGGGTATTTGGTTATTTTTTAACACTAGCATGTGGTGATTTGCGATTTTATCTTGGAACTCTTGGTGGTCTTTGCCTTCTTTCATGATCCAAATAGGATCACTCTAGTTCTCTTGGTCAGCATGCATTTCAATGAACTTGCTTACTATTTCTAAAACATTTTGAAGTTGCTCGTCGTCCTCAAAGACTTGCCAATGTTGTATGTTATTAGGTATAGAAGGTATGTGTCTCATTTGTATATGATACTTGAGTTTGAAAGAAATGGGAGGTGAGAAAGTCAAAGTATCTTTGGCTAAGGCATCCGCCTGTTGATTTTCAGCTCTCGGAATGAAGTGAATATTAACAGAAGAGAAAAAAAATCTGATTAGGTCCCAAACACAATTTCGATATGACCTTAATCTAGGATGCTTGGCTTGGTACTGGTGAATGACTTGTTTCACAATTAACTCTGTATCACCAAAAACTTCCAAGTTTTTAATTTTCATCCTCCTAGCGGCCTCTAACCCTAACACTAGATCTTTGTACTCACATACGTTATTAGTGTGGTGTGTTAGCGTCGGAAGTCACTCCTGGATTGCTTGCAGGAGTAGAGCCCGACACCCATCAGTTTAATGTCACGATTTGTTTATAAAGGGATGATCAAATGGATATAATGGCTCGAACGATGTGGTTCCAACTCCGAAACTAGGCTAGGCATGCATGGGAAAGTGAGGTCTTAGATAACTTCAGACAGTGAGTTGTAGTAAGGGTGAGTAGGGGGAAGACTTGTATCAGGGAGATGCAAAGTCCTGTCATAAACATCAGGTTTCTAATAGGCTGTAGAAGAAGACATCTAAACGCAAGATCTTCTTACATTCAAATGCAGAAAACTAGAGAAAACAATAACACCACAATAAATCCTTTATCATAACATAATTGCTATAATTCGTGCAAATCAGTCGAACACGAACTCTCTTAGCATGAGATGAAAACCAGATGGATTGAGAAGACTGTCTTTCATTAAACAAGAAATCTTACATACAGGTGCATAACCAGAGAACTAGAGTGTGTTAAAACTTTACAATCGGGAGCTCTGCTCTACCATCGATGCTTACAAAATACAAATACTGAGTTTATATACTCAGGAAAATTCTCCTCACAGAGGTGTGACTTAGTCACCCAAGTTTGGGTGTCCCTTCAATCAAACTTGTACTGATATCTTTCTTTAAAAGCCACATTAACTACGCATGGCTCCTGTAAGGAGGGCAGCTGAGCTATTGAGTGTTCAGATAGCGTGTGCAGACTTCTCTGTCGAGCCGAAGACTTTGGCATGGCTTCTGTTGAGAGAATCGATACACAGGAGCTCTGGGAGCAGGTGGCTCGCCAAACCCTCCATTCCCCTTATTTAATGAATGAAAGGAGGTTTCAACCATCCGCTCTTGCCTTCATTTACTTCAATACTAGGAACAGTATTAAGATCGGGTCCGATGGTGCCTGGAGGTCGCGATGATCCCCTCTACAACTGAACTCAGCGCCTCTATCTTTCTGTATGTAACTCCTTCCTCTCCCCAAGTGACCATGGGATGTGACCATATGCTTTCGGCGTTCGCGAATATGAAAGCACTAATCCTTGCTGATTGAAATCGCGATGAGCGAAACGCCGAGAGGGCTCAGTTTGTCGCCAGGTGTCCTCTTAGAATGGATGGTTGAAAATGCTTCGTGAAGTCGCGGGCCCCAGATTCTATGATTTTTGGGGCTATCGGGGTTCGAGGTTTCGTGATGTTGAACAACACGAAAATCTCACCCCATGAACACCTGACCACCGAAACGCCGACGCGGTCGGATCTTGCGCCACGCATCACTGGATCGGACGACCCAGATTCAGCCTTGAAATATAGGGGCTTTCGTTGGTGTTATATGTCGGGTACTTGGTAGCCCCGAGATCCCGATGACCGTTGATCAACTTCGTGGATGGGTCTCAACTATTGATATCAAACCATGCCCGCTCGCTTGACTCATAACCGGAAAGTTGGGTCCTTCCGTTGCTGCGCTTGGGTGCTTCCCAGTCATCCTGCAGACCTGGGTGCATCTACGCCTAATGACAAAAATAATCACTAACATTAGGCTCCATGGGGGATAGAGTCGTCCCTGTGATGCTCTAAGAATGCCTTCTGCAGCATCAGTGCCTTGCTATTGGGCTATGGAGTCAAACTCGAAACAACCTGCTGAAAATACATGCCGATAAGTAAAAACGAACAAAATAAACATACATGCTCAAAGGAGCTTATTTATGTACAGCCTAATACTAATATACTTTGTACATGAGGCTAGGTGAAAGAAAATTTCCACCATAGCCAATCAAGTAACTTCCTGAATGGAAGCTCCTTCCTTCTGTCGATGATTACAAACAGGTGGTGTAACCATGACAGTAGAACGGTTACGCTCTTCAACTCCTCCTTACAGGCTGAAGTTGAGATGAAATAGGGCGGCTCCAATTTATGAAGGAAATGCAACTCCATGTATTCCTTCACAGGCTCATAGGACCAGTGGCAAACTTCAGAAAATTGGTGACAGGCAGCCTCCTCTACTACACAGTTGTGGATGTGTGGTTGAATATCTATGGTAAGCACAGGTGGGTGGACAGTTGACGTAGGCTAATTGATCTCAGGCGGTGGTTGCTCGCTGACTGGCTCTGCGCAGTCTATAAACTGCATCCTCGACTACTCCTCTGGTTCTTCTGATGCCTCTTCTTGGCTCTCCCAAGGGTCAGAGTCATAATCATCATAGATAGGACATGTGGGAATGCTCTGCTTTTCAATTTGCTGCTCAGGGGGGCTGATTTCCTCGCATGGTATTTCATTTGTGAACAGAGGAGGAGGCTCTCCAGTCTTCTCTTGGAAGTTCTGGGTGTCCAGGTCAGAACCTGATTCATAGTTGTCATACACGGGTTGGCTGCTACCCAGGTCATCAATCTGTGATGTGGGGCTCTGCTTCTCCTCAACTGAATAGTCATTAAAGCTGGGTGAGCACCAAACTTATTCATCTTGCAAAAAAGGAATGATCTCTGGATCCTCCTTTTCTATCCCAAATGTAAATACATCATGGGAAATCTCGTGAAGAAAAAGAGAACAGTCCTCTTCCCCAATGGCTTTTTTCTTTAAATCTGACACAGCATGCTCCTCAGGGGTATAAACTAATGTCTCTACGGCTATGAAATCTTCAATATCCTCTTCAAAAGAGCGGCCAAGAACATCTGCCTCAAGGACTGGAAAATCCTCTTCACATCGTTCAGCTTCCCACCTATCCAGTTGGGCAGAGAGAGATTTTATCAATTCCTTAACTTCACCCAAAGCATCTTCCTCCTCCTCAGGGTCTTCCTCACTCTCATAACCTTCCTCTGATGCAGACGAATGGGGATGAGAAAGGACTGATTTCTGATCCAAGTCATCAAGATCATCCTCACAACCTACGTAAGAAGTAGCTCTATCTTGTATACAGCTGTTGTATCCCTCACAACAGTTATAAAAAATTAACTCAAAGGGATAAAGCTTCTGACAATGGGCGGTGAAAGATGCATGAAATTCTATGAGTGAAGAAATGCTAGCAGGGGGTAAATAATGATACCATTTACGAGCATCCCTTGCTAACGAGAACATGAACATTTTCAATAATACATCCTCATGCTGTATCTCCCACTGATGCATGAGTTCATGAAACTCCCAGAGATGCTGAGCAGGGTTGTCCTCTTCACGCTCTCTAAATATGGGCAAATAATCGCTCCAATCATCCAGAGAAGGGACATCATTAGGAAAACCAGGAATAGTAGAAAAATTAAAAGGAGAAAACCTTCGAGCCAGGATTTTCTCCATATTGAAACAATGGAGTCGTCAATCGATCCTCGAATCACGGAGTCACCAGGTGAAAGATGCGCAGCTTCAAATATGCCTAGTTCTTTTTCACCATCAAAGGCCAGATCTTAACGTTGTCGTTACCCCAGGAAGCTTCTCAAACTGAGAAAGCAGCTGTTGAAACCTTCTCGAGAAATCTCTTTAGGGTCAGCTTTCAGGTGTGCTAACAGTAGTCACAGCTGAAACAGTGATGTGGAAACAATGGAGTTGCCACAGTGGAGTCGTCAGGTGCACAGTAGCAATCTTTTAAGGGCTCTGATGTCTGATGCACCTTCAAAATTAGAGGCTCAATGTTGTTCTTCCCAGGGAAAATCTTCAACTTCGTCCCCGGCAACGGCGCCAGAAATGTTAGCGTCGAAAGTCACTCCTGGATTGCTTGTAGGAGTAGAGCCTGGCACCCATCAGTTTAATGTCACAATTTTTTTATAAAGGGATGATCAAATGGAGATAATGGCTCGAATGATGTGGTTCCAACTCCGAAACTAGGCTAGGCATGAATGGGCAAGTGAGGTCTTAGATAACTTCAGACAGTGAGTTGTAGTAAGGGTGAGTAGGGGGAAGACTTGTATCAGGGATATGCAAAGTCCTGTCATAAACATCATGTTTCTAACAGGTTGTAGAAGAAGACATCTAAACGCAAGATCTTCTTACATTCAAACGCAGAAAACTAGAGAAAACAATAATGCCACAATAAATCCTTTATCATAACATAATTGTTATAATTCGTGCGAATCAGTCGAATACGAACTCTCTTAGCATGAGATGAAAACCAAATGGATTGAGAAGATTGTCTGTCATTAAACAAGAAATCTTACATACAGGTGCATAACCAGAGAACTAGAGTGTGTTAAAACTTTACAATCAGGAGCTCTGCTCTACCATCGATGCTTACAAAATACAAAGACTGAGTTTATATACTCAGGAAAATTCTCCTCACAGAGGCGTGCCTCAGTCACCCAAGGTTGGTTGTCCCTTCAATCAAACTTGTACTGATATCTTTGTTTAAATGCCACCTTAACTACGCATGGCTCCTGTAAGGAGGGTAGCTGAGCTATTGAGTGTTCGGATAGTGTGTGCAGACTTCTCTGTCGAGCCGAAGACTTCGGCATGGCTTCTGTTGAGAGAATAGATACACAGGACCTCTAGGAGTAGGCGGTTCGCCAGACCCTCCATTCCCCTTATTTAATGAATGAAAGGAGGTTTCAACCATCCTCTCTTGCCTTCATTTACTTCAATACTAGGAACAATATTAAGATCGGGTCTGATGGCGCCTGGAGGTCGCGATGATCCCCTCTGCAACTGAACTGGGCACCTCTGGCTTTCTTTATGTAACTCCTTCCTCTCCCCAAGTGACCATGGGTTGTGACCATATGCTTTCATCGTTCACGAATATGAAAGGACTAATCCTTGCTGATTGAAATTGTGATGAGTGAAACACCGAGAGGGCTCAGTTTGTCGCCAGGTGTCCTCTTAGAATGGACGGCTGAAAATGCTTCGTGAAGTCGTAGGCCCCAGCTTCTATGCTTTTTGGGGCTATCGGGGTTCGGGGTTTCGCGATGTTGAACAACACGAAACTCTCACCCCACAAACACCCGATCGTCGAAACGCCGACGCGGCCGGATCTTGTGCCACGCGTCACTAGATCGAACAACCCAGATTCAGCCTTGAAATATAAGGGCTTTCGTTGGTGTTATATGTCGGGTACTTGGTAGCCCTGAGATCCCAATGACCATTGATCAGCTTCGTGGATGGGTCTCGGCTGTTGATATCAAACCCTGCCCGCTCGTTTGACTCGTAACTGGAAAGTTGGGTCCTTTCGCTGTTGCGCTTGGGTGCTTCTCGGTCATCCTGCAGACCTAGGTGCATCTGCGCCTAATGACAAAAATAATCGCTAACATGGTGAATGTTCCATTGTAGCCTATAAGAGAAAGGGATAACGAATTGATTATCAGGTGCTACAAAAATTACTCCAGCCCCAGCTCCAAGATAAGATGAGAAGCAGTCAAAAAACATTTTCCAAACACCAGTGCTATATACATCTTGTTCTATTTGTTATTTTTATTTTTTATTTCCTGTACAATTTTCTTCTACACATGCATCAACATCATCATCTATATATAATATACAATTACCTAAATCCTAATCAGCAATATATACATGGTAATTATTTGGGCTGAGAGGATCACTAACCATAAACTCTAATCTGGTTTCCCTGTACAATCGCGTGAACTGGCCTCCAAAAATTGGAATCATTGCATACGTCGTATCAAGTTGAAGAGAACCTCCAAGTTTAGCACCCCAAGACCGAGACAAGAGCATGCCATATTTCGGAGGTATATCTACGACAACCACATCCATTAAAACACTTTTTGTAGGTATCTGTGCGAGATTTACGGCTAATTCTTTTATCATGCCTATACACTTGACTTTCCTCGAGTCGAATGAATATAAATCTCCATAATGTCTAGTGATTTATAGGCCGAGTCTGTCCATGATTGCTTTAGGCGTCACATTGTGAGATGCCCCGGAATCTAACATGTAGTTATGGAGAAGATGATCGAAAACTGTCAAAGTGATGTAGAAAGGGGCAATGGTGTCTCTAGCACCTTCGAAGTGTGGGCCAAAAATTATGTTAGGCTTATCATCTTCTAAGTTAATGGCATCATCCTGACTTTCATTTTCCGAAAAACTAATCATTTTAGCAATTTGTTTTCGGTATATCGGGTTTTTAGCCAGTTCAACGAGGGGAATAGGGATTTTGATCTTATTGATCTCATTCTCTAGGTTAAAAATTCCAATGGTTTTGTCAGTTTCCATGATTTGACTTTCTATCCCTTTCGTTTCTGCTTTCTTGGGTTGAAGAGCCTTCGTTTCGGTAACAAGGGTGTTTATTTTTGGTGTGCTTAAGGATGACGTCTCCACTGTCTTTGTTTTGATAGTCTGTATGTTAGCGGTCTGTTTTTCAGTGTTTTTTGGAGCTGCTTGGTCAGTTTCAACCCTCGGTAATATATTTTTAACTGGAGCGGTTGTGGAAACCGAGTTTCTAGGTCTCAAGTTGTATTTCTGGTGGAGCTCAGCCATTATATCATCCATTACTCAGTGATAAATCGACTCTTCAGAAACATTGTTGTTCATGTTACTCTCAGTCCTATATTCTGTAGTCAAAGACTTTTCGTAATCGTGTCTTGTTATATAAGGTTGTTAGCATTCTTCGCTAAGATTGTTCATATCCTCTTCTAACTCTTCGAAATCCTCCAAACCTTGCCCTCCTATAAAGTTTTCGCTTTTAAAAGGGTATTGGATTTTTTTATCTTCATTCTTAATTTGTTTGTGGTGGTTTTGAGGATTAGTTTTCTTCCTGGATTCTTTTCTAGGGTAATGTTCGTTTTTATCTTGATCAAGTTCCATTCTCGATATTTTGTTTGACAATTCTTTGATGATTCTAGCCATATCGTCCATTTTATCTTATGAGGATCTCCCTGATCCAGAGGGTCCTCCTTGCTCCCTGTATCTCCTTATTTCTTTGTTTCCAGTCTCGAATTTGGTCTTCATCTTTCCTGATGCCATCATGTTAGATTCGATTTGCAAGGCATCATCTTGCATCTTGGTAAGATCAATTGATCTTCTCTCCCTTAATAAAAGGGTGAAGTCAGGGTCAAAATATCCGACGAAAGTCACCTTTGCTACAGGTTGTGAGGGTTTAACCTCGGTCGGGATCTTATTATATAATTTATTGAATCGTTGGGTAAACTTGAGGACCGATTCATAGTTTTTATTTTGAAGAGCTCTGAATTCGGTTAGATAATAAAGATGGTATTTCTGCTCACCCCACTGTATAATCAAATCATTTTCAAGTTCATCGTATGAAGGTATATATCTGGCTACCAGGCCTCAAAACCAGGTTCTCACTTTCCCTTCAAAGGTTTGAGCCAAGAGTCTGTAGTAAACATCTTCATGTTCCAATCCAAGAATGTCAGCGAATTGATCGAAAAAAATTATATGCTCAATTGTCGTTAAATCTCCCTCTCATGTGAACTTAGGCAATTTTTTCATGTAATTTTCTGGTAAATCATGGAGAGGGACCAGTAGAACTAGAGGAGCATATCTTACAACAACCTTTGCAAATATCCAAAGAGGTGGTGCTTGGCCACCTGCTCCTCCTCCCGAACCACTTGCGATAGCACCTCCTGCCCCACCTGCTCCAGCCGCGGCCATTGTGGATTTAGCGGTAAAATTTTGGGGGTTATAAGGAAGGGCTTCAAGAAGTTGGTTATCGGTGGGGATGAAACTTGAGAAAAAGGAGCTTGGGGAATGTGGGTTGGTTCCTTCAAAATCACAGGGTGAAAATATAGAAGAATCAATAGAAGTTGAATCAAGATATATAGGATAATTGTTTGAGTTTTGAGAGGTGGGAAAATGAACCTCGAGAAGCGAGGAGGATTCGGTTGTAACAGGAAGTGAGGTAGACCTTCGTTTTCTATTGATATGGGAAATGACCGAGAAAGCTTCAGTCTAAGAAACAGGCAGAACGAAATTTGATTCCAGGATTGTAACTTTATCAGCGAAGTATTCCCTGTTAGGGGATGGAATAGTTGGTTCGCTATGTTGATCTTCAGAGTTAGACTGTGTGAATTTAATTCGATAATCTTTATTGGTGGATAAGGCAGTCTGTCGAAAGAACTTTCTTGATTTTAGAATTTTTTCTTGGTTGGAAGAAGGCGATATCTGCTTGTCGTATGAATTCTTCCTAGTATTCTTCTAGTTAAGAGCCAATTTAAACAGTGTGGAGTCGCCAAGTGAAAGATAAAGGTAGCCTTAGAAGGTTTCCAAACTTTGTTCACTACCAAAGAGGAAAGTGCCAATTCCGTTCTTCCCAGGGAAAAAGCTTCCTTACTCCGTCCCTGACAGCAGCACCAAAAATATGTTGTTCCTGGGTTTATACTTTAAGGCTCTAAAGTATAATGTCAAGGCATCTGAAAAGAAAGAGGAAAAGAGGATAGTAAGGACAATTAAAAGATAAGGACTAAAGTTGGTTTCTCAATTGTCTTTGTCGGAATTCCCAGTTTTCCTGAATGTTGATATCTCTCTCAATTGTTGCCCATGAACATTCTAACTCGACCTGATTACTTGATGTTTGTAAAATGGTATTAAATAAATTTAGAGCGATGCTGGTTTGATCCAAAAGACCGGGTTCAACATTAGGATGCCTTGTAACTGGTACTGTCATGAAGGATAAAAGGTAAGGGAGGTATAACTCTGTATTTTCTTTTTAGTCTTAGTTATTTCTAATTCACAATGTAAAAAAAACAATTTTAAAACATGAATTAATGAGATGGTTGAATCAAAGGTCGTTTCTTGTATCCAAGTTAAAATTTAAAGAAAGGGAAACATGTATGATATGAGGGAAAAACGTAAAACTACCTACAAGGTGAGGCATCAATTTAAGAGGAATCTCACGTTGTGATAGGAGACTGTGAAGTAAGAAAGATATTAATGAAGCATATGATGTTGTAATCTAAAAAATTTCAGGTTTTGTATCGGTTGATAACCGATGCAGAGGAAAAACTGTAAATGATCTAAATAACAAGAATAATTATTTCCACGGTATAGGTTATACTAAATTGTAGTAAAAAATTCATTAATAAAATACATGAAAGAACGATGAAGAGACAAGGGAACACATAACTCAGACTTGAAAAAATCCAGAATCTTCAATCTGCTTTTCTATTAATTTAGAGTTTTCTTTTAGATGTCTTCATCACAATTCCCTTTTAGAGAAAAGAAAAAAAAACCTGGTGCAGTCTTCTCTCCCTTTATTTATACAGGGTCATCACTACTTGATGGTTAGCGATCTCCTACTTTTTAGGAAAAAAGAAAGAAAAATAGTTACAAAACTACAACCTTAACCGTTGCACGATTAACTTTTTGTTGGTCTATCATTTCAAAAGTATAAGATTTCGAATGCTACTTCATTGTTTAGTTGAAGTCTCTCCCTCTTTTGAAGCTATACATCCAACACACTTCTCTAAACAATGGACAAAAATTCTGGGTGGTGTCGGGAGATCTTTAGTTTCAAATAAATAAATAAAAATTTGTACCTTTGGAAACTGGTCTTCAAAACCTTTATCGGTAGACCTGATCATTTGCAACTTTAAATCACGCTGTACCAGCCATTTGTCCATCTAGTTGGTATTGATTTCGCTCAACTACGAAACTCTTGCATGAACCTCCTGTAAGCTCTCTTTGTAGTCCAACTTCTTTTTCACAATGTTTATCTACCCTAGTAGTCCAGAGAAGTCATTTGTTTCAAATCCTAATGCTTATTTATCCAAAGAATCAAAGATTCCCTCATAGTCATCTTTGATTTCTTTGACTGTCTTCTTGTTTTCGACTATGTTTGTTTCCCATGCCTTGAGCATAATGTCTCCTCTTATCTGTTCTACGACAGAAAGTTTTAAATCTTTCGTCATCTTCCTATTCCCTAAACATGCGACTGCTTTCTGGAAGGTAATCCTTGCTTCTTTAGCCTCTTTTTATAGTAAAATAATGTTATCAAGGGATTTGCTTACCTCTTGAAAATAATGTTGGTTGATCTCTATTTTGGATATCAATTGTTGTTGTTCAGCTTCTATCTGTGTATGGGATTCTAACGAGAGGGTTTGAAATCCACGACCCGACCTTCTGTCAAACTCAATTTAGCCTGTAACTGTTTAACAAGCTCCCTTTGTTGAGTAACATGTACCTGACTTGCTTGTATCCTCTGGTTCATTTCATCCAGGCTAGTTTTGAGTGATTGGATTTCTTACCTTTCAACATCTCTGGCCTGCTCCAGACTTTTATTCACCTCTTCTCTAATGTTTTTCTCAGCATTCTTCAACTGGTCCTGCAATTGAGCTATCATGTGGTTACTCTTCTTTATCCTTGTTCTCATGTTCTCCACAGTAAAAATGTTTGTTGTTTCCATGGCTCCCATAGAGCCCGCCACCTCTGTAGTGAAATCCTCCTCTTCCACTTGCTGGCCATCTATAAAGACCCTATGCTTCTTCACCATACCCCCTTATCTCATATGCATTTCTTATTTTAAAATGGCCTTCCTCTTCTTGCTGAAAAAATAATCGAAAGGAGGGATCTCATCTCTAGAAATAGGGGTGAGGTCACCAACATATATATCTCCCATATGTGGGAGTCCAAAGGTGGATTGTAAAGGAGTTAAGGAAGTTATGGGACTTCCTACCTCTGTAGACCTTATTTCTCCCATAGCCTCAGGTATAATGATATCAACAACAGGTGATGAAGGAGGAGTGGACTTACTGGACTCGGGAGGTGTCATGGGCCTCCTCTCTGCTTCCGTCTCTGGATTTTCTATTTGTAAGGCCTCTTCATTTTGTGAAGATCCTTCAGTCTCCTGAGGAAATTCTTCAGGATTGAATTTATCTTGTGTTTCTTGTCCAAAACCTGGAGGAGTATCTTCTTGTTCCCGAGGAGGGGTAATTGTTTCACCTTGCAACACTTTGGGCAAAACGCTTTTTTTGTGTTTCTGGAAGGTTTGAAAACTAGCTTGCAAGTTATATGACAGTGTCTATACTCTTTCTAACACTTCCTCATAGGTCTTAGTCCCTTTGAACAGATCGTCACAAGGGGAATTCTCATGTTCATAAGCCTTCATATTAAAGTGGGCCATGTGTTTTCCCACTAACTAGTAAGGATCATTCTTCCTATGCTCGAGGTTTACCAATTTAACCTCCTCTAGCGCTATCGCTTCAACTTTGGAATGACCTAAGTTGAGCAATGAAAATTTCCCAATCTGAACGGGAAAAACTGGCCAAAATTTCTTTTGAGACACTTTTAGTTCTATCCAAATTCCACCTGTTACTATTTGATGAGCTACCTCCCTGCACACCAGTCTGTCGGGGAGGAATTTTGGGAGGGCATGTGGAGGGATTGAACACCTGAAAACTCTCATGTATGAAAAATTATCATCTATGAACTAGTGAGCAACTGCCCTGAAGTTTCTTGTGACCGACTCTGAAATGCGGGGAGGCACATAGCCATATAGTATCTGATGTAGTGGTATCACCACAAAATGACAAATTTAATAGAACAAGTCCTTGATGTTTTCTTCCCAAAGTTTAGAATGATATTCATGAATTGGCTCTGGGTAAGTCGGATTCCAACTCCAATTCATCAAAGGGAAAGGAGTCTAGAAGCATAAAAAACAAATTAACCTTAATCTTAAACCTTGTTTAGAGAAAACACAATTTCACGTTTCGAAACTTCAGGGATCCTATCGTCAGGGGATAAGTCGTAAGCAATCCCTGGATCGCGAAATTGCGATGAAATTAGTGAGGCGCTAAGACACATATTAGGGATTTAATTAATCCAAGTTAATAATTAATTATCCTTTCAACTTTTTCCGAAAAGTGAGGATCGGGAGTTTGACAGTTGAGAGTTCGAAAGCATTTTAGTAGAAAGAAAAACCCAAATCGTGAAAGATTAAGGGAAAGATAATTATGTTTAGAAACTTAAATAATTACGGGTTTAAAGAGTCCTTTGTGGAAAGCGACAGAAAAGGTAACTTTTATTTTCTCCCCCCTTTTAATTTTTTTTAATAGTTTAAACATTTTCGGGACTTCGGCACCGGGAAAATAAGATAGTTGGAAATCATACTTTGAGAAAAACCGAAACTTGAAAACCCGAAAAGGAATGGAAAGATCAGGTTTCCCTTTTGATTAAGGTCGGCTCCACAATTTAGGAAAATATGAAGCTTTAGTTTTCAAGGATAGGAAAAAATAAACTTCATGTCAACATATACAAAAACACATGAAATGTCTTCCAAGTACACCAAAAGACCAAAAGTTCCTTCCAAAAGTTTTCTTTCAAATTACACCAAAAGACCAAATGTTTCCTTCCAATTATATAGCAAGATAAGAAATGCTTTCCAATTACACCAAAATATCAAAAGTTCCTTCCAAAAGTTGTCTTACAGTTATACAACAAGACTAAAAATGCCTTCTAATTACACCAAAATACCGAAAATTTATTTCAAAAGTTATTTTTCAATTACACAACAAGCCATAATTTTCCTTCCAATTACACAAATTTGCCTACCAATTACACAACAAAACAAAAAACGTGTTTGTTGTTTTTGTTTTTGCTTGGATATGTTGGGATGGTGTCACATTTTTGGGAGAGAAAGAGGATGAGTATTGTGCTCTCATCAAGTGGAAAGTGTTCATAGGAGTGTGTGCTCATTCATGGAATGTGTGTGTGCTCTTGTTGGGAAATAATATGAGGGTCAAGTATCAGTGGGGTCCTAGGGTTAGATGGGGTGAGGTCCCTACTAGAGGTATGTTCCTAGTCACAGAGGTGGATAGAGATTGAGCAGAGGTAGGGGCCCAAGGTTATATAGTTCCCCCTCTAACACTCTTCCCCTCTCCCCCCCTCTCTCTCTCTCCCCCATTATCCCCCCCTCTTTCCCTCTTTCCCTCTCTCTCATTCACCCTCTCTCTCTACCCCTTCACTTTCTCTCATCACTCTTTACCTATATCTCTCTACCATCTCAAACTCTCTCCCTCTCACTCTTTGTCTCTC
>SNQJ01S0111662.1:28775-57097 GCA_010110895.2 Picea sitchensis | reverse complement strand
TTCCTTTTAACATTAGGGCCGACCTGACACTTTCTTATTTTGTAATTATTTTCTTTAATTATTTTCAGGGCCTACATGTACTTCCTTTTTCAATTCACTTTGTCATATTCAAAAATTCATTTCTCCTTAACCATGAGGATCCATGTGACGTGACACATACCACCGAAAACAGCATGATGTATACTATCCATCCATGGGTGTTGTATCTGCATGCACATTTTCCTTCATGTCCAAATAACTTCATCAATCTTGTGGTCCAAAACCCATGACTAGGGTTGACATCAATGAAAACAACCAATCTTCCAACAAGGGGCCACACACAAAAACCAGAAAACTCAATAGCACAAAATTATCCTCGCAAGGAAGAGATTCCACTCTTTACACAAGTTTTCCAACCCAATTCTGCATAAGTAAAGTAGTCAAGAAATATTTAGCAGCATAAAATTACTTCCAAAAAATGATATCCCCTCTCTCATCCTCTCCATTTAATTTATAGGAAAAATAGCAATGACACTTGTCCTCCCATGCACAAATAAATATTTTTTTATAATTTAATTAAGGATTATTCACCCACTACACTTGTCACACTCTCCCCAAGTTGCACATGTTAATTCCCTTTTTATTTTATTTATTTAGACAATTTCCCTCACATTCTCCAATTTGATTCTATTTTTCCTCTTAGTTGTTTATTAGTTCCCAAATCCCTCATTTATTTTGTGTCCCTTAACTAAATTTTAGTTTGAGTTGGATTAGGAATCTTCTTTTAGTTAGGATTAGTGGTTGATTGACTCAATATGTGACTCTATGTGAACCACCTACTCTCTCATCATTTAGTTTCTTTTTATTTAAAAATACCTTTTATTATTTTCATGCACACATGTGCATCTACCCAACTTTATTTTTATACATTCTTTACTTAACTTATTAATCTAATTCCCTTCATTTATTTTTTATATTTTAATTTAGTCAAACCTCTTAGACTTAGACTCTTTGTTAGTTTTCTTGTTTATAATTTAATAATTAGTTGTATCCTCTTTCTAACAATGTCAAAGTATTTTATTTTAATTTTCTAGTCCTTTTATATTTTTATTGACTTACATTTGTTTGCGCAATGTGCCCTTCAAGACACACTTTCATGCTCCAAGGGTGACAATTGGCTTTGACTAGTTTGGAAGTTTGTCTCACACTTGGAGTCAACACTGCACTTGGTCGACCTTGTGAGAGACTAAGAGATTTTCTAAGGAATAAGGATTTTTCCTTATCATTCTCCCCTTAGAATTGTTCACGAACGATTGTCTCAGTATTTCCTCATAACATCGTGGACCTCTCGAAATAGGTAATCATTAATGTACAATTCAGGTCACGGTGAGAGTGCTAGTAGGTTGTGATAGGGATGCTACCACACCTTTCCCTCATCAGTCTGGTTTATGTTTATGACCCCTTTACTCCATATGTGAGTCATATTAGCAAGTGTCACCAAGCCTGCATCCATTGACAAGAACAATGTCAATAATCCATATACACAATATCGATATTGAATCATCATATATCACATGCATATAAATCAATTGATCAAACCAAAAATACAAATCCACTCGTTGAATCAATCCATATTCCAAGGAAGTTTGTTGATGCCATCAACATCCTCAACCTATCACATTTCCTGCACACTTAGGAAAACTCATCATAATACCTGCCAATATATACATATAGAAATAACATATAAACTCAATGGAATCGCAACATAACTAATAATTAAGGGGTAATCATAATGTACCATAACCGAATCACTTGTTAGACAATTTCATCAAAGAATAAGTCGGTAAAAGTGTGCTCTCTCGAACTGGATGTTACATATAATTTGTCTTTTCTTTGTCAATTTGACTAAATCCTTTGATAGAATGCCTAGCATACAAATTTACAAAATAATGGGAAAAAGTAGTTATTGTAGTTGAGTGGAGAGAAGCTATGCTAAAATTTTATGAAACAATTCTTGCAAAATTGGGGGAACTAATAAATGACAAAATTGGAAGAAGTAAAATCAAAACAAATAATAATATCAAGGTGAAAAAAGATCTCCCCTCTCTAACACTATTTGGCACCTAGATGAGGTAGAACGGGTGAGGAGGAATAAGAATAACAATTCATTCTCTGTTATTGTTGATTTAAACATATGACATTATGTTGTTAACAAAGAACAAATATAGTATGCAAAGACATAATGATTCTCTAAAAAAACATTTTCACTTACTTTGAAATAAAAGTTAATGTAGAAAAAAGAGGTAATGGAAATAAGTACTTGTCACAAGGAAATAACAATTTCATTGAAAGGTGACTTTTTGGAGTTAGTTCCTTTTTACAAGTTCTTAGGGAATGAATTGTATTTTAGTTAGAAATGGAATTTTTGTGAGGATGCATGTAGGTTCTCTATTCTCCATGGAAATAAATGTAAAAAACTTTATCTACGGAGTTGGAAATTGAGGACGATCTCTCTTTACAAAATTAGTAGAAATAATAACTTTGTATGGTTGTTATATTTGGGCTTCAAGCCTCTCGAGAGAATATTGGAAGAATATTAAGAGATTTCAAAAAAATTGTTATTAGAGGAGCTTGGAGTTACATAGAAACTCTTACTTTATGTTTTTTTTTGAGAAAAATGCATATTAAGATTAGAAGGAGAAGAATTATGTCGATTTACCACATATATTATTAAAATAAATCATACATATATTATTAAAATAAATCATAGGAAAATATTGCATATTAAGATAAGGCTTGGTATATTGTCTAGATGAAATATATAAAAAACATTGATAATTGAAGAAGAATATTTTTTAAATGAGCCACTGGAATTTCAAAGCTTACAACGTGGGAGGAAATATATATAGGTTTTAGTTTGTTACTATATCGTATTTGTGTCATGAACTCTTAGGATATATTTGTAATAGAGTCGTGAGACTCTATGTTAACTGGACAATACTATTTCATAAGGTTTTTTAATGCATTAATGTATGTGTTGTAATAAGGACCTCGTTCCTTTTTTTTGACGTTATAAACATAAATGTTTTATTCCTTCGTTTTGGAATTAGAAACATAATTGTTTTATCTCTCTAATTTACTATAAAAAAAAATTCCTTTGTATTGAAACTAGCAATGTAATTCGTGTTAATTTCTAAGGAAAAAATGTATTCATAGTTATCGATGAAAATTTATCTGTTTTAACCAATAATATATCTATTGTGGATTTATGAATTCGATTGCTATCTATACTAGATTTTTCTTGTTCTTTTATTTTTATGGTCGTCAATGACTATGTAAGATGACAGTGTTCTTCTGGTTTAGCTAAATGGTTACTGTATAAAATGATGCACTGTCGGACTCCCATATCTATCTGTACACTGTGTGTAAGTTTGACGATGTACTCTTTAAATTGTTTGGGTTCCAAAATATCTTTTAAGCACTTTTTATTCTATATACATTGTAACATCTAATAATATATAAAATATATAACTATTTCGACAACATTTCCGTATTTAATTCCAACACTAAAAAGTCAGTTTAAATCATACTATCTAAAAATAGTAATCACATTTATATTTCTTTTTCTCAGTATATTGATAAGATCTAACCAAAATTATAAAAGAGAATGGAACCTACAATAATCTCACAATCAAATAAATGTAAGTAAAAACAATATAAAGTTCATCGTTCCACCCAACAAAAATCCAATACAACTAGCTCAATTGTTCTGAATACCCCCGAGCCTGATCGATGAACCACAAGGATGAGGAATGTATCCTCTATTCCTCAAAAAAATAATTTAGAAATCACAAACTTCTTTCTCTTGTCCCTTTGCCAGTCATATGAGCCTCATTCTTAATTGATGTGAATTCTTTTTATTCATTTTTCCTATGACTTTTGGTAGTTAATGAGCCACCTTCTCATCTCTCGCTCATACTTGAGTTTGACCAATTTTTCCAAGAAAATCCCTCCTGCAACACTTGAGTTCGAACCAATTTATATGCCACTTGGTGTTCATAATTCATCACTTGTCATTCCTCCTAGTGCATCATTAATCACTCTTCAATGGATACCGTCATATTTTTCTTCTCCTTTTTAATAAATAATTAATGACTTTTGGTAGTTAATGAGCCACCTTCTCATCTCTCGCTCATACTTGAGTTTGACCAATTTTTCCAAGAAAATCCCCCCTGCATCACTTGAGTTCGAACCAATTTATATGCCACTTGGTGTTCATAATTCATCACTTGTCATTCCTCCTAGTGCGTCATTAATCACTCTTCAACACTCTTCAATGGATACCGTCATATTTTTCTTCTCCTTTTTAATAAATAATTATTCATAATGTATTTACAATGTATTGATTACCCTTGGTCAAACTTCAGTCAAAAAAAAGTTTAATAAAATAAATATAGAAAAGTCTTTAATAATTTTCAATATTTGGGATATTACACCATGTGTGTTAAATAGTGAGCAAATTCTCTCTTCCAATCCTGGATTCTCAACAAGATTGAGAAGCGTATTGGACATCATATGTTTAGATGGATTACAATGGGTGGTAGATTAGTTTTATTAACATATCTCCTTCAAAATATTTTGGTTTACTGGTTCTGTTTATCTAATATTCACAATAAAATTATGTCAAAAATATGGTGTCTATTCTCCAATTTCCTTAGGAAAGGGCCAGGAAACCCTCAACATTCCATATTGGAAGTTGGGACTTGATCTTTAGGCCCAAATATCTTGGGGGTTGGGGTATTCAAAATATTCATTGGTTTGCACAAGATTTATCAGTTGAATATCTCTAGAGGGTTTCATTTGGTTCAAGCCTATGGAACAAAGCTATAAAAAATATATACCTTAAGGGTTCAGATGTGGTCTTTTGTTTGCATTTGGAAAATTACAAATTATCTGTAGCTTCAAACTTATGGAGGAATTTTTTGATCACTATGTCGTTGTTGAAAAAGTGGCTTGTGTGTTATCTTGGTAATGGATCTCAGGTTTTGGTAGGACAAGATCCCTTTGTTGGTAGTTTCCCACACTACAAGCTCTCGAATTATCTCATTCAAAATTTATAACCTCTACAGGTTTTCTCTCTTGTTCATATTAGTCATGGATATTGTTTAAACATATTTGGATCTCTAAATTGGTTAGTTCCTGAAGATATTGCTCTTGTTGGAGATTTTGAAACATAGTGGAATCTCTATTTAATGATGCTGAGATGTGGGATATCTCTCAGTAATGATTAGGATTTGGTTGTTTGGACATGGAATTATTCAAATGGAGTTGTAACTACAAAATCAGCTTACAATTATTTGGTTCATCGGAACTTGGATGTGAAACCTGAGTGGTGGTTTCATGGGATCTAGAAATTACAGGCTCCTATCAAACTCATTATTCTCATGTGGTTAAGTTTACATGATCATATTTTGAAAGGAGAGAATTTTAGGCATAGAGGGGGAATCAGACCTATTGTTTTTAGTTTTTGTTTATAGAATGGAGAGACCACACAACATTTGATGGTCACCTGTGATATTACACAACAAATATGAAAATATGTATTTAGACTCTTGAAATTAAACGGTTATTGGAACCTGCTTCCATTGAAGGATAACTTAATAAACTGGTTTCTTTCTTTCCCAAATCATAAGATGGTTCCTCTCTTTGTTTTGTGGGGAATTTGGAGGTATATAAATAAGATTTTCTTTGAAAAATGTCCAATAAATGAATATGAACTTTGTTTAAGGATTGTGAAGGATGTACAGGAAATGCCCTCCTCCTCTAATGGGGACAATTTTTACTTTATATTGAACCCAACCTATTTTGGAGATAGACTCAAGGCTTTTTTGATGGTGTTGTTGTTGGAGAAAACTATGCTATTGGATTGTTTCTCAAACTGAGTGGGAATAATTTTTTTAAGATTTACCTTGTTATTGGATAAGGTACAAATGTTAAAGAAAAATGGCTTGGGTTGTGGAGCCTCTTAACCTTTGCATTGAGAAAACATTTTTTTGAATTAATGGTGGTTGGACACTCCAAAGTTGTACTCGACTAGTTTGTTAGAAAGTCTCAGTTGAATGCATTAAATATTCAAACTTGGATGAGGAAAATATTGGACATCAAACAATATTTTTCTTTTCTCTAGTGTTTTGATGTGCATAGGTAGTTCAATGCTATGGAAGATTCTCTGTCAGAGTTTGTTCTCGGTTGCACATTTGGATGGTTGAGTTATGAATAAGTCATTGAAGATTCAACAATCATCTTTGGTTCCTTATTTATATTTTGATCTCACATCTTGGGTCTTTTCTTCACAACAAGAGGATTTTGTTACTTCTTTCTGCGTTAAGAATTTTTAGCTTTTTTTTTTGGAGTCTATAGTTTTTGGATATCAATGTTCTTTCTGAAAAGAATATATTTTTTGATACATGAGGTTTTTTGGATAGTAGCACATTATTAGAGATGCAATTTTTCTTACAAAGTAGTCATGTATTATGACTTCTCAAGTCATCCTTTGTATTGTGAAGTTTCTTTTGATTCACAATGAATAACAAAGAAACTGTTTTGTTTTTTCTATGGAAAAAAAATCCTCGTGACAATTATGAGAATTTGTTGAATCATGTTCAAAGACATACAAAGTGTAGTGAAGATTATTGTTTTTGAAAATAAGGGTCTATTCTCACATGTTGATACAACGATCCATGGGAGGTTCGTGATGATTCAATATTGTTCATAGATGAAAAAGGGGAAAAAAATATGAGCCTACACAAAATGAAAATAGGCTAAATTTTCGTAATGTTGATCTTCTTGCAATGTGACACGCTAATGTTGATTGTCATCCAGTGGGTTGTTGACATATTGTCTTGAAATATATTGCAAAGTATGCTTCCAAGGAAGAAACAAGGTCAAAAATCTATCAAGGTATGTTGACTATAATTTCAAATGCAAGTTCCTTAGAATCTCCTGCATTGTGTGCATATAGAAGGTTCCTCGCAGAAACCCTTGTTGATAGAAATATTGGTGCACAAGAGACCTGCCATATGTTATTGAAACTACCTCTTGTTGTTTGTAGTAGGAAATTATTTTCCTTAAATGTTGGTAGAAAGGTTTTTAAGAAATTATCAAATAATCCCCATAATCAAAAATCGACCTCCCTTTCTTGATCATTTTTCTATAATAGAAATAGCAAGATCTTGGACCTTTGATGCAAAATGTAGGAAAGAAAAATGGAAACATAGATATGATCATGCCATTGTTCGATCTTGACCACTTTTTTATTCTATTCTCAATGATGATTTAGATGACTTTGAGACTTTTTCGTTGCACTTAGTTACTTTTGTACAAATCATTTTGTAATATTCCCATTGACATTGGCCTTTCAAGTGAAAAAATCATTGAAAATTGGCGTAATTTTTTATATTTCACATGTCCCGTTGATCGTTCCCCTATCTCTTTTGATACTGGTGAAGAATATGAAGATTCCCATGAACAAGAAACCATTATTGAAGACGGTTTTGAAGAATGGAAAGTTTTTTCTTTCTAGATACCTCCAAATAATGTCACTATTTCTGTCCTCCAAACTCTTGGTTGAAGGGACTTTGATTTATGCTTTAATTGGGAGCAATCAAAGTTTTCAAATGTTGTTGTAGAAGAAGCTATAGATTTTATAATAAAAAATTCAATCTAGGGGTGTTATTTTAGATAATTTTCTTACCACAATTCCTTCACCAACATCCTTGTGAGAGAAACAATGAATTTCTGTTACACATCAAAATGCCACACTTAAGTACGTCACGCTAGGTGTCGCAAGTGTCATAAAAGTTTCATATGCACCTTTTTAAGTGTTTCATACACCTTAACACCATGAAATAACATTTATCACAATCCCTAGTCAATGAAGAGAAAAGATATATTATATGAAGGTCAAAATACTCTGTGCACATGAATTATTTATTAATATTCATAAAAAGGAAATTAATTTAGTGTGAGAATCGACCTCACATTTAGTTTCATAATATCAACGATAGGGTGAGAATATCATGGATGGTTGAGATATTTTCTCAAGCCAAAATCTTGTAGATCCCCTTTTATTGGATCTAGTAAGTGATCTTCTCCATGGTGGTTAGGGCTCCAAATCCTATACAATGAGGGCTTTCCATGGAGAAGAGGAGGAATATTAGAGGTATCAAAACTTTTGTTCTGGAGGTATCTTGGATATATGAGAATTATGATCGTGGGATTCTTGCAAGGGTTGGACAAGGAGATCTTGTAGGAGTTGCAATTGCCATCATTCGTGGTCTGTAAGTTTTCTTTGTTCTCATTTAATATATTTGATCAATTTCCTTAAAGTATGTGGTTTCACGTGCCTGTCTATGTTTAATTTAATTTGCATAGATGAATTTGATTTTCCTAATCCATTAGAGTAGAAGGAAGTTACTCATTTCTTGTTTTTCATTGTAGGTATTGGTTTGCGCCAGGAATTGGATCAATCTTGCAGATATGAGCAACTAGGACAAACATCGTAAACATAGTACATCCTGCTTTATATTCTCCTCTCTTTTTCGATAAGGAAAATGAGTTTATAGGAATGGTAGTTTCTAAATGATTGTTTCTGTATTGGTATAGGGATCAATAATCCGAGGGAAAGTTCAACTATCCGCAAGGGAATATTTCCGTAACAGAAATTGGCAGCTCCATTAGGGAAGGACATTAACTTGTATTTACTTGGTTCATCTGACATTTTCCCCACCTTTAGATATTATTTGTTGTATGTTTCTGATCTACTTCTATTTATCTCTTCTTCATTGAATATTTCATAGATTCTTTGGCAAAGTTTTCTAAGTTTTTAGCTTCAAACTTATGGAGGAATTTTTTGAGCACTATGTTGTTGATGAAAAAGTTGCTTGTGTGGAATGTTGGTAATGGATATCAGTTTTTGGTAGGAAAATATCCCTTTTTTTCTATTGTCCCACACTATAAACTCTCGAATTCTCTCATTCAAAATTTATAGCATATACAGGTTTTCTCTCTTGCTCATATTGGTCATGGATATTGTTTAAACAAATATCGATCTCCAGATTGGTTACTTCCTGAAGATCTTGGTCTTTCTGGAGATTTGGGAACATAGTAGAATTTATATTTAATGATGTTGATATGTAGTGGGATCTCTCTCGGTAATGATTAGGATTTGGTTTTTTTCACATGGAATCATTTAAATGGAACTGTAACTGCAAAATAAGTTTACAATGATTTGGTTGATCAGAAATTGGAAGTGAATCCTGAGTGGTGGTTTCACGGGCTCTAGAAATGATAGGCTCCTATCGAACTCATTGTTTTCATGTGGTTAAGTTTACATGATCATATTTTGACATGAGAGTATTTTAGGTACAATGGGGGAATCAGAACTACTCTTTGAAGTTTGTGTTTACAAGATGAAGAGACCACACAACATTAGATGGTCACCTGTGAGATTACACAACAAATTTGGAAAGAGGTATGTGGACTCTAGAAATTAAATGGTAATTGGAACCTGCTACCATTGAAGGATAACATAATTAACTAGTTTCTTTCTTTCCCAAATCATAAGATGATTCCTCTCTTTGTTTTGTGGGCAATTTGGAGGTATAGAAATAAGATGTTTTTTGAAAAATTTCGAANCTATCCGCAAGGGAATATTTCCGTAACAGAAATTGGCAGCTCCATTAGGGAAGGACATTAACTTGTATTTACTTGGTTCATCTGACATTTTCCCCACCTTTAGATATTATTTGTTGTATGTTTCTGATCTACTTCTATTTATCTCTTCTTCATTGAATATTTCATAGATTCTTTGGCAAAGTTTTCTAAGTTTTTAGCTTCAAACTTATGGAGGAATTTTTTGAGCACTATGTTGTTGATGAAAAAGTTGCTTGTGTGGAATGTTGGTAATGGATATCAGTTTTTGGTAGGAAAATATCCCTTTTTTTCTATTGTCCCACACTATAAACTCTCGAATTCTCTCATTCAAAATTTATAGCATATACAGGTTTTCTCTCTTGCTCATATTGGTCATGGATATTGTTTAAACAAATATCGATCTCCAGATTGGTTACTTCCTGAAGATCTTGGTCTTTCTGGAGATTTGGGAACATAGTAGAATTTATATTTAATGATGTTGATATGTAGTGGGATCTCTCTCGGTAATGATTAGGATTTGGTTTTTTTCACATGGAATCATTTAAATGGAACTGTAACTGCAAAATAAGTTTACAATGATTTGGTTGATCAGAAATTGGAAGTGAATCCTGAGTGGTGGTTTCACGGGCTCTAGAAATGATAGGCTCCTATCGAACTCATTGTTTTCATGTGGTTAAGTTTACATGATCATATTTTGACATGAGAGTATTTTAGGTACAATGGGGGAATCAGAACTACTCTTTGAAGTTTGTGTTTACAAGATGAAGAGACCACACAACATTAGATGGTCACCTGTGAGATTACACAACAAATTTGGAAAGAGGTATGTGGACTCTAGAAATTAAATGGTAATTGGAACCTGCTACCATTGAAGGATAACATAATTAACTAGTTTCTTTCTTTCCCAAATCATAAGATGATTCCTCTCTTTGTTTTGTGGGCAATTTGGAGGTATAGAAATAAGATGTTTTTTGAAAAATTTCGAACAAATGAATCTGATCTTTGTTTAACTATTATGAAGGCTATACAGGAAATTCCCTACTCTTGTAAGGGGGAAAATTTTGACTTTATCTTGAACCCAACCTATTTTAGATATAGACTGATAGGCTTCTTTGATGGTGTTGTTGCTGGAGGAGACCGTGGTATTGGATTATTTCTCAAACTGAGTGGGGGTCATTTTTTTAAGATTCACTTTGTTGTTGGATAAGGTACAAATGTTAAATAAAAAATTCTTGGGTTGTGGAGCCTCTTGACCTTTTCATTGCAAAAACATTTTCTTGAATTAATGGTGCTTGGAGACTCAAAAGTTGTGCTTGACTGTTTTTTTAGAAAGTCTCAGTTGAACGCATTAAATCTTCAACCTTGGTTGAGGAAATTATTGGACATCAAAACATATTTTTCTTGGCTCTAGTGTTTTCATGTGCATAGACAGTTCAATGTTATGGAATATTCTTTGTCAAAGTCTTCTCTCGGTTGCACACTTGGATGGTTGAGTTATGAAGAATTCATTATGGATTCAACAATCATCTCTGGTTCCTTTTTTATTTTTTGATTTCATAGCTTGGGTCTTTTCTTCACAAAAAGATGATTTTGTTACTTCTTTCTGGGTTAAGAATTTTTAGTTTTGTTTTTGGAGTCTATAGTTTTTGGATATCAATGTTATTTATGAAAATAATATATTTTTTGATACATGAGGTTTTATGGATAGTAGAACGTTATTAGAGATGCAATAGTTTTTACAAAGTAGTCATGTCTTATGAATTCTCAAGTCATCCTTTGTACTATAAATTTTATTTTGATTCACAATGAATACCAGACAAAAAAAAATTTTTATGCAAAAAAAATCCTCATGACTATTATGAGCATTTGTTGAATCATGTTCAAATAAATACAAAGTGTAGTGCATATTCGTGTTTGTAAAAAAAAGGGTCTATTCTCACATTTTGATATAATGCTCCATGGGAGGTTCACAATGATTCAATATTGTTCATAGATGAATAAGGGAAAAAACAATAGATCCTACACGAAATGAAAGTAGGATAAACTTTCATAATGTTGATCTTCTTTCAATGTGGTGCGCTAATGTTGATTGTCAGTCAGTGGTTTCTCAACATATTGTCTTGAAATATATTGCAAAGTATGCTTCCAAGGTAGAAACAAGGTCACAAAGTTATCAAGATATGTTGAATAGAATTTCAAATACAAGCTCCTTAAAATCTTCTGCATTGTGTGCATACAGAAGGTCCCTTGAAAAAATACTTGTTGATCGCAATATTGGTGCACAAGAGACCTGACATATGTTATTGAAACTACCTCTTGTTATTTTTAGTAGGAAATATTTTTTCTTAAATTTTGGTAGAAAGGGTTTTAAGAAAGTATAAAATAATCCAAATCAATTTTCATCCCTAGATATTTTTCTTCAAATATATCAAAATCAACCTCCTTTTCTTGATCATTTTTCTATGATAGAAATAGCAAGATCTTGGACCTTTGATGCAAAATGTAAGAAAGAACAATGGAAACATAGATATTTTCATTCCCTTGTTCAATTTTTGCCATGTTTTTATTCTATTCCCAATGAGGATTTAGATGACTTTGAGAATTTTTGTTGCACCAAGTTACTTTTCTAAAAACCATTTCGTAATATTCCCATTGACATTGTCCTTTTAAGTGATACAATCATTTAAAATTGGTGTAATTTTTTATATAGAGCATGGCTTGTTGATCGTTCCCCTATGTCTTCTAATACTGGTAAAGAATATGAATATTCCCATGATCCAAAAACCATTATTGAAGACAGTTTTGAAAAATGGAACGTGTTGTCTTGCCTGATACTTGTAAATAATGTCACTATTTCTGACCTTCAAACTCTTGATCTAAGGGACTTTGATTTATTCTTTAATTGGTAGAAATCAATGGTTTCAAATGTTGTTGCAGAAGAACCTATATATTTTATAAAAAAAATCTCAATCTATGGGTGTTATTTTCGATAATTCTCTTACCACAATTCCTTCACCAAAATCCTTGTGAGAGAAACAATGACCTTTTGTTACACATCAAAATTCCACACTTAAGTACTTCACCCTAAGTGTCGCAAGTGTTGTAAAAGTGGAATATGCACCTTGATAAGTGTTGCATACACCTTGACACCATGAAAGAACATTTTTCACAATCCCTAGTCAATGAAGAGAAATGATATATTATATGAAGGTCAAAATAATATGTGCACATGAATTATTTATTAATATTCATAAAAAGGAAATTAATTTAGTGTGAGAATCCACCTCAAATTTAGTTTCCTAATATCAAGGAGACATTGAGAATCTCATGGATGGTTGAGATATTTTCTCAATCCAAAATCCTAACTTGGTAGATATTGAGAGATATTTCCTCCATAAAATCCTCGAGAGATATTTTCTCCCTAAAATGCTTCAGATATATTTTCTCCCTAAAAATCCGGGAGATCCCAATTTAGTAGATCTAGTGAGTGATCTTATCCATGGTGGTTAAGACTCCAAATACTATATAATGGGGGATTTCCATGGAGAAGAGGATGAAGATTAGAGGTATCAAACCTTTTATTCTAGAGGTAGCTTGGAGATATCAGACTTATGATCGCGGGTTTCTTGCAAGTGTTGGACGAGGAGAGGTTCGAGGAGTTGCAACTGATATCAATCCTAGTCTGTAAGTTTTCCTTGTTCTCATCTACTATATTTGTCCTATTTTCTTCAAGTATGTGGTTTCATGTGCTTGTCTATGTTTAATTTAATTTGCATAGATTAATTTTCTTTGCCTAAGCCATTACAGTAGAAAAAAGTAACTTGTTTATTGTTGTTCATTACAGGTATTGATTTTTTGATCCAGGTGGATATCCATGGCCACCCACATTTTCCAGCTGGCTCAAAACAACTTTTTGGCAATTTTCATAATTTACTATTTTTAGCAGTTTTTCGGGTCTTGAACTTCCAGAGCTGTTTTGAGACCCTAAACGACATTTTTTTGGGTATGTTGCAATTGAAAATTTTCATCATAAATTTTTTGGCAATTGTTGTAATCCTTGGATAGATATTTCTGATGGGATATCCTACGCCTAAAACGAAGATCATATGCAAAAGTTACAACCCCAGGAAGTTAATGTACTGACTTACCCAAAAGGGGCCCAGATGACTTTTGGCACTTCATCTCCTAGGGTTAGGTTTTTGGATGTCTAGGGTTTTTGAAACTCATGTTTATTGTAAAAATGCCTTCAGAGACTCATTGTAATTATTTTCTTGTGAATGAGCACAGTCGCCACATCTCTCCCCAGAGACAAGTCGCCACCATTCCATCAAGCTTGTTTTTCGCTGCATTTTACAGTTTCAACTTATTTCCTTATTGAATAGAAAACCATTTTTACTTTATCTCTTTTATTCTGTGTTAAGCATCTTTCAATGATATTTAGTCATTTTGTTTTGCTCATAAAATCTGGATCAGTGGTATCAGAGCGTTATGCTCCTTGTCGTCTTAATGCATGTCCCTACAAGGTCAGAGTACAAAGAATTGGGCTTCGAGCTTGTTTCTCTTAAGGACCAAATCTATCGCACGCCCAAGTGACCTCTCATTTAAGAAGAAAATAAATATGATGGGACAGTAGATCCTTTCAAAATGTTGCTTGAGGAAGCCCTTGCGCAATAGAGGAAGGAGATGATGGATAGTTTCACACAAATCCTTCGGTGGCTACCAACAGGTGATGCATCTTCTTTGAGCGGAGCCACTTCCCCCTTCCAGGTACAAATAAATGTTGATATTCTTGTATTTGAAGGTCGGATAGACAAAGGCAGTGTATACAAGTGGTTGAATATACTAGAAGGGTATTTTTATGTCCATAACTTTTTGAATAGAGAAAATATTACTTTTGCGCTCCTCAAAGTCATTCCCCATGTCAAAGATTGGTGGGAAACTTTATTTGAGAAAAAGGAAACAGAGGAGACCTTGTTATTTAGAGTCACAACCACATGGGAATCCTTCAGGGATGTTATTAAGGAACAATACTACCCTGTTGGAAGTTATGATGACTTGTATACCAAATGGACCACACTGTGGCAAGAAAGAGACCAAGCAGTGCCAGAGTTCAAAAATATCTTCCATACCTTATGCACCAAGCTGGGTATCAAATATTCAGAGAGACATCTAGTTCTCAAATGTTACGGTGCTGTGCATAGATACATCTAGACCAAAATTGAATTTATGGACATCTCGTCCTTGGGTGTGGCCTATCAATATGTCATCCAAATCAAGCATAAGCTCAAACAAAAGACGCGACAATTTGGGCCTGGGAACCCCTCATAGAAAAAGATAGGAAAGAGCAGCCCCAACCCATAGAACAAAGGAAAGATAAAATATGGACAGTGTCAGGACAACCAGTCCAAGCTGCAAGGAAAGAGGGACACCAGAAAGACAAATAAAGATACCGGGAAGTGGTGTGACTTGCATAAGAGCCCTTAGAATAACATTGTTTACTGTCACTCAAAGAAGTCACTGGTGGATGGAGTGAAAGCCTCTGAATCAGATGTGGTTTGTGACTCTAAGTTAGAACCAGAAAGGGTAAGACGTATCCTTGACATAGAACCTAGTGCCACCGTTGTTACCACCAAGATCTAGCATGATGAACCAGATGATCTAGAAGAAGGAGAGTGCCTCTTCTATTCACAGATGTGGGTAAAGGACACCCCATTGCACTTCATTGTTGATAGAGGTAGCGAAAGGAAACTCATCTCAATAGATGTTGTCAATTGGCTGGACCTACTGAAAACGCTACACCCACAACCCTACACCATTGGATGGCTCCTCCAAGGAAGCAATCTTCACGTCAACCAATAGTGTCGATTGTCGTATCACATCAAGCCCTTCAAAGACAAGGTATTGTGTGATGTTTCTCCTCTCGAATTTTGTAATGTTATTTTGGGCCAACCTTATTTATCGAAACATCATGTTTTATATGAGTATAGGCCTTGTAGTGTTATTATTACTTTCAACAATAAATTGTATAGGATACCCGAGGTAGTCCCACCTAGTGTTATTTCCTTGATCTCTGCCAAGCAATGCAGGAAGGTCATATCTCAAACGGAGAAGTTTTTCCTCTTTGTGATTCTCTCTCAGAATGAGCGAAAGATCATAACCACATATAGAGTCTCAATGACCGACCTCTATGCACAAAAGAAGTAAGTAGATAAGGTCGTCGAAGAATACTTGGATATCTTCTCCACACCTACCGGGGTACCTCTGAACTATCAGGTCAAGCACCCCATCGATCTGACTCCCGATGCACCACTTCCCAAGAGGTAGTCTAATGTCGCTCTATGCTAGATAATGAGGAGATCAAGTGACAAATCTAAGAACTTCTACACAAGGGGAACATCCATCCCATCTCATCACCTTGCGGGAGCCCAATCATGTTAGTACAAAAGAAAGAATGAACCTCACGACTCTGCATTGATTATCGGGCCCTGAATAAAATCACAGTTAGAAACCGATACCCAATTCCCCGAATCGAAGACCTCCTTGATCAACACATAGGGGCGAAATAATTCAGTAATATTTATCTAAAGTTTGGCTACCACTAGGTCTCGATAAAACAAAATATGTATGGAAGACCACCTTCAAGTCAAAGGAAGGCCTTCTTGAATGGTTGGTCATTCCCTTTGGTTTGACAAATACTCCAACCACTTTCATGAGGGTGATGGACGATATCTTGCGACCATTCACCAATAATTTTGTAGTGGTGTATCTCGATGATATTCTCATTTACAAAAGGTCTTGGGCAAAACACTTGCATCATATTCAAGAGGTTTTGCACACCCTGCGACAACACAAGCTATATGCAAACTTGGAAAAATGATCCTTCGACATGGACAAGGTCCATTAATTGGGCTACATTTGTTAATCAACATGGTGTACATGTGGATCTAGCCAAGGTCCAAGACATTTGTGACTAGCGAGCCCCAACCACACTCATTGAGCTTCAGAGCTTCTTGGGCCTTGCCAATTTCTACTGCATGTTGATGTTGGGATTCTCCCATATTGCATGGACCTTCAACCAAATAAACATGGGTGGTGGCAAGGAAAATTTTGTGTGGGGCCAGTCCCAACAACAAGTGTTCGATGATTTGAAGCAAAATTTATGCTCAACCCCAGTAATTTCACTACCAGAACTGCAACAACCCTTTGAGATCAAGACAGATGCTTCATACTATGTTGTGGGAATTGTTGTCACTCAGCACGGCCACCCATCGTCCATCATAGTGAAACACTATCAGATATTGTCTGTAATTACCCTAATTATTGCAAATAAATGTACTAAATTGTGCATCCTATCGGCAGTGGAGGCATTACATTATTGGGATAGAGACAATCATGCACACTGGTCATAATCCACTTCAATTCATACAAACACAAGGAAAATTACAGAATGAACTCCATCAAAAGTGGTCCACATACTTACAACAATTCCACCTCAACATCAAGTATAAAATAGGAAGCACCAACCACGTCGTTGATTGCCTTAGTAGACCTCCAGTCATGACACTCGCCACAGTGCTAGACTCTTGCAACCCTGAGACCTCTGGATGGCCCCAAATCTATGAGATAGACCCAGACTTTTCCACCACCTACCAAATGTTGGGTGCAAACGAAGTTATCGATAATTTCCATATTCAGGATGGGTTGTTGTGTTGTTTAGGACATATTTGTGTTCCATCAAGCAAGTGATCATAGATGATCTAGGAAGCCCACTACAGTGGAGTAGCGGGACACTTCGGTGTCGAAAATACAATGGAAATGCTATAGAAACATTTATACTGGCCGAAACTTCGATAGGAGGTCAACAAGTATATCAGGTCATGTACAGCCTACACTATTGCCAAATCGACCACAAAGAAACAAGGACTCTACACCCCTCTTCCTACTCCTGATAATCCATGGAAATCAAACTCAATGGACTACATGTCGGGCCTCCCATCCACCAAGTGGGGAAATGACTATGTTTTTGTGGTTGTTGATCACTTTTCTTAGATGGCAATTATGGTTGCTTGCAAGAAGAACATCACAATATAAGCCACTGCCAATATCTTCTTTGAATGAGTCTAGGTACATTTTTGGATCCCACAAGCCATTGTCTCATATTGGGACAGTCGATTTCTCAACACATTCTGTTCGATCCTCTGGTCACTGCTGGAAACCAAGCTCACCAAATCCATGTACTTCCACCCCCAGACATATGTCCAAATCGAGGTCGTAAATCGAATGATCATGCATATCCTGTGCATGTATAACTCCAAGAACCCTCACACATCGGATGAGAGTATTCCCTATCTACAACATAGCTACAATCAAGCCCTGCATAGCTCAATCGACCACAACCCCTTTCAGGTGGGGTTGGGATTCCAGCCATTGGGTCCCATAGATGTTGCACTTCCCCTTGAGGTCAACTCGACCGACTCATATCCTGCTCCAACTGGAGATGAAAAATACACCTGGTTCATTGAGAGGATCCAACACATCTGCCAGTAGGTTCATGATATCCTATAGAAGTCCAATGAAAAGTACAAATAGTGCCATGATAAACATCGGGTGCCACATAATTTTCAGGTGGGCGACAAAGTTTGGTTGCACTTGCAAAAAGAATGCCTTACAAGACCCCATCAGAAGCTTCACCCACTCCGTTATAGGTCATACACCATCACAAAGGATGTGGGGGATAATTATTTTGAGCTCAACATTCCTCCTT
The DNA here is from genome assembly GCA_010110895.2 of Picea sitchensis. Lineage (NCBI taxonomy): Eukaryota > Viridiplantae > Streptophyta > Pinopsida > Pinales > Pinaceae > Picea > Picea sitchensis. The sequence goes on along the minus strand of SNQJ01S0111662.1, from coordinate 38,640 downwards.
TCCTTGGCCTACACCTAGTGTTCAACGTGGACCTCCTTGGCCTTATTTCCCACCGTTATTGGACACCTCAGACGTAGCAGAATAGTTGACACCAATAGAGCTCAACCCTGACTGCATACAATAGGAATCCAGTGATCAGATTGTTGACACACAGATCAAGGGCACTTGACAACAAAGGATCCATATTTATCGAGTCATCAAAGCAGGGAAACTTCTGCACCAAGGCAAGTGGTTCACCCGAGGCCAAATTCAACAGAAATTTCCTCATCTGATGGGGGAAATCAACACAATGGATACCATTTATTCCTAAGGAGGGAGGACTGACCCATGTGGATATCAATGTCCACCGACCTTTTCCAGCTGGCTGAAAACAATTTTCTGATAGTTTTTGTGATTTACTATTTTTAGCAGTTTTTCGGGTCTTCAACTTTCGAAACCGTATCGAGTCCCTAAACGACGTTTTTTGGGGTATGTTGAAGTCAAAATATCTCTTCATGAAATTTTCGACAATTTTTGTATTAATCGGATAGATATTTCCAACAAGATATCATACGCCTAAAATGGATATCGTATGCAAACGTTACGACCCCGAGAAGTTGATGTACTAACTTACCCAAACAAGGCCCACATGACTTTTGGTGCTTCATCTCCCAGGGTTAGGTTTTTGGATGTATAGTGTTCTTGAAACTCCTGTTTATTGTAAAAAGTCATTCAAAGCCTCACTGTAGTTATATTCTTAGGAATGAGCATAGTCGTCACATCTCTCCCCGAAGATAAGAGGCCACCATTCCAACAAGCTTGTTTTTCGCTGCATTTTACAGTTTCAACTTATTTCCTTATTGAATAGAAAACCAATTTTATTGTATGTTTGTTATTGTGTGTTAGGCATCTATTAATAATTTGTAGTCATTTTGTTCTGATCATAAAATATGGATCATTTTCACCAGGAATGGGATCAATATTGCAGATAGGAGAAAATAGGATAAATGTCGTAAACATAGTACATCCTAATTTACCTTCTCCTCTCTTTTTCAATAATAAAAATGATTTTATAGGAATGGTAGTGTCTAAATTATTGTTTAAGTCTTGGTATAGGGGTCAATAATCCAAGGGAGAGTTCACATGTCTGCAGGGGAATATTTTTGTAACAGAAATTGGTGACTCCACACGGGAAGGACATTGAAATTTATTTCCTTGGATAATCTAAGATTTTCCCCACCTTTAGATCTTATTCTTTGTTTGTTTCTGATCTAATTCCCTTTATCTCTTCTTCACTAAATATTTCACACATTCTGTGGCAAATTGTTTTGAGTTTTTAGCCTTTTTTTTGAGTTTTTGGGAAGGGTAGCGCTCCTCTATTGTGTATACCAGAGCGTTGTTTTATTATCAATGCTCCCATGTAGTGTATATTAGAGTGTTGCAACACTTTATCCTTTTGGAAATAAGAGAGTTGATCTCCTATTCATGGTTTTTATGCCTTTTTATGATCATTTTTTCTAAGTCGAATCCTGAGGAGTTTTTTTCTCAGAGACCTTTGAATACTCTTGACTTTATTTTGCTAAGAGTTGGCCATTTATAACTCATTTTTGTTTACCTTTGAGTTTTCAAATTTTCTCTTAGTTGTGGTCCCTTTGGGTTATAATGATCCCTTGGTTATTTTTCCTTTTGATTTTATCTGATCTTCATCTCATACATATTTTAGATTGTTTGATTATTTAGGATTTTTATCAACTAAGTTTTGTAAAGGTTTCTTGGTATTGAGCCTTTTTGTCTTCATTTGAAACATCTCATTTTTTTGGTTGATTAAGAATCTTATGACAACTTAGCTTGATTTGTATTTCTTGTTTCTCTTAATTTGAGGATTGTTGTGAGTGTTTATATTCTTTCTCTTTTTCATCTTTGATTTCTTGATTGAATGAGTTATCATACTTCTTAATTTCAGTTCTCTTTATCCTTTGAGTGAATTCTTTGTTTTAAATCTTTTTTCTTTGTGTGTTCTATATCTACATCTGAATATTTCATTTTGATTGAAAGTAATGAAGCATTAAAGGATTTTCATTTGCTTTCTTTGAAAATCAAATAAAGAAGATAATTGTGTTCTTTATTTTGTGTAGTGTAGTAGATTGAATTTAGAAAATTGAGTTTGGTAATTGGGTGTTTTTGTTGATGAAATTTGAACCTCTTCTCCATCATGTATGTAGGATTCATTAAAGAAAAAGATTTGCATCTTATTATTTTTCATTCTTTTAGAGTCAAGTCTAAAAAATCATAAGTTTCACTTTCTGACCCTTGAGTAAACAACATCCCTAAAATGAAGCACTTATAAAATTAATTAGACACTTTTATATTATCTGGTAGCAAAACTACGCTAGCTTAAAGTGTAGGTATTTGGAATAGGTTGTGAGGATAACTTTCCAAATCCATCAAGAAAACATAGAATCTTGTGCTAGGGAATGGTAAATCAAATTGTTAGTATAATAATAGTTGGGATCCCCCTCTCACAAAGGGGTTAAACACGAGGTCTCATGCAGGAAACAAGAGAATATTTCCCCTCTGAAGATTAACCCACGTAGAGAAAAGATCGTATACTGGGAGTTCTTCTTGAGAAACGACTAGTTTCATTTTATATTATGTTGAGTGTGAGTCTCAAAAAGATGATGTAAACTAAATGCAATGCCAATTCCTATATTGACAAGAAGCAATAATGCTCATAAAACATGAATTGAAGTGGGGATTCAAAAAGACAAGTTGTCTAATCTTCTTTGGTAATATTTCATTAAGTGAAAAATAAAATAAGGCATAGGCTAGTATTGTTGTAGGATATTTATATAAGTGTGAACAATGTGATGGATTTAATGTTGTGAAATGGTACACCATGGAAGCATACACCGTATCAGGTAATGGATAAAAGCCCACTAAAATAGAGATGATTTTATCCTTTAGATGACAAAGGAAAGTACTGTGTGATGAACTCATTCTCATTGAATAATCAAGCATTAGATGTGGGGACATTTATGGTTTATTGAAAATCTAACCCTTCTTTTAACATTTTATGATAATTTTTGTCCTTCGTAAATGACAAGTAATTTAAAAAATCTAATTTTTTTTACAGGTGTTTTTTGAATTACCCTTCTAGGATAGGTTTGAACCCCTTGGAAGGAATAGGAATGGTTAAATTTTTATTTTTTATCACGAAAACATGTCCAAAAAATTTGAACTACATCATCTAGTGTTAAAAATGTATATTGACTTGTTTCCTTTAAAGTTCACGAATCCTTGAATCCTACTCCACCCTTGTTGTATAAAATGAGATAGTGTTGTGTGTGGTATGGATGGGAGATCGAGGAAGATACTTCTCAAAAAATTCATGGATGTTGATTAGGTAAAATCTCCACCACTTGCACCAGATGAGGTTGTTTTTGGTTTTGGTGGGTGTTGTATTTTTTATTTTAGTAAGAGATTTTTGGTGAAATTGTTTATTGAGATTGAAAAGATTCATTAATGTTTAACGACTTGCATTTCAAATTATTTGATTGATTTTAGTGTTGGTGACTTATGTTTTTTTTTGGGTTTTATGGTATTTTGGTTAACGTTTAGTTATGTATAGGAATGCCACTAGTTTAGTGGCCTCTATTCATGCTATCTTTTTTTCCTTTTGTTTTCATGTGTTCATTTCCTAGTCCATGGGTGTATTGTTTTTATTTTGTTTTTTTTTAGAGAATATTTTGTATGTGAATGAAATTGGAAGACGTTGTTATTTCATCATTTTTGGTGGGACATAGTTGTAGAGAGATATTGTTAGAGTGGTGATTTTATATCCTTGGAAATAATGTGTGGTGCATTTCATGCTAACCATGCTGCGAGGGTAGTGGAAATATTGATTATGCAATGTAGTCAATACCTTCTATGAAACATACATATATAAGATCACTACTATAGTGTTTTTATGCACTTGAAAATAGTGGTTGATGGTTCACTTTGCATTGACCATGGTGTGAGAGTGGTGGCAAGATTAATTATGAAATACAAAAAATATATTATATGAGATATATATATATAAGGTCACTACTGTAATGAACCTTGTCATTAGGAAAACATGAAATGCAATAAAAAATAAAAATAAATAAAAAATTATGTAGGAAGGTTACAACGACAATACAATCAATCATCGAAACTTGACGACGAACACAAAGAACACAATTTACACAACAAACAAACATAACGACCTAGCATACTACGGCACCATGCAGATGGAAGAAACATACGACATTCTATAGACGAAGAATAAACACGACTATCATACATTGAACTGAATTAACTGTGCATGAACAATCTAATTCTAAATCAGACCAACATCATCAATAATTATCGACACATCAGAACATGTATCACAAAATTCATGCGTAAAATAAAAAACTAACACCCAAACATTCTAGTGACCATTCAACGCACGACAGCGAGGAAGTCCAAATGTTAAACCATACTTCCTTCAAAATCTTGCAAGGTCACACGCGCAAGAGAAAATTTAAATAGAACAGTTATTCAACAACCAAATGATTTAAGTAACTCATCTAATAATTAAAACTATCCTTCACGGTTAATTGTATGTGTGATAACATTCGAATCACCCAAGTATTCATAAACCATGCCATTTTTTTTAGTAAATATTTGACTAAAAAAAAGAAACTATAATTGTTTAAGCATCTTCCTAACTCTACCTTCATAAGGATTATTGTTAAATATATCCTTGCATCTTCATGTCTTTACAATAATTTACCTACTTACATCTTCCTCAAAAGAGGTTTTACATCATTACACCTCATGCATCATTAAAACTTCATGCATCATGATAACTTTAGGTTGTTAATATTGTACAAACTTATTTAGAAGTTGTCTTCATAAATTATTCAACCATCATCTAGGCATCACCCAACTAAAGGATGCACAATTAAAAACAATTTTTATTTGGAAATAGAAGTTTAGAACACATTTATTATAACATAATAGTCAGAATTGCATTGCCTTTTAAACAAGGTCAAAAAGGGCAAGGTGAATGCATTGTTCTTTATAATCATGAATTTGTCAATATAATCAATCGTGTTTAATTAAAAAAAACTGGAAAATTCAAACAATTACGATAACATCATTAGTCAAAGTTACATTATCTATTAATCACTTTCTATATGATCACTTATTATTATAATCACGGTCTAAGAAAGAGGAAGGCGATACACTGTTGGGAATTCATTCTTTTTTTAAAAATCATTGTCTAAATAATAACTAGTTATTATAATCCTGTCTAAATAAAAGGAAGGAGATGCATGGATTGGCAATCATTCTTGTTTAAACAAATCATTGTCTAATAATCAAAAAATCATTGTGATGATAGCTTTATAATTTTTTGGAACATCATTTAAACATCGTTTTAATATTCAATTAACTTGAACTCACCTCACAATTTTTATATAAAATCACACTTTAAAATATAAGCAAGGTCTTAGTCCTCCTTAACCTATGTAAGATAAATTCAATCCCTGATTTATTTAAGGGTTACTATAGGCATACCTTATTTGAATAGGCACCCATATTAGACAGAATAATTGCAACTGAGGTTCAAGTACCTGGACAATTTTTTCTTAGCAAAAAAAATGATTTTAGGAAGGAGAACCATCTGTAACAATTTTTTCACTAATTTTATTCTCCAATAATACCGTTGAAGATAATCTCAAAATTTAGGATAGCAACAGGATAAAAAAAAATATAAATAACATGCACAGGTCAAGAATTAAAAATAATAAAAAAGTGGTGAATCACTCGGCCACATGGATGGACCTGCAGGCGGTTAAGGTAAATAAAAGGGATCGTGCTACAACTGGGTTTTGCAATGGCCAACCAGAAGAGGAGGACACAAGAAAGGATATCTTACAATGTCACACTTAGTCAGTAGCATAGGATCTAGGTATCTGTGCACGGAGGGGACCGTCAAGTTCTGAGAGAGGAGAACGTTGAGACATGGCCTTTAAGGATCTGATTAAAGGCATACAACTAAAGAAAAATACATTAAGATAAAGTAAAATTTGGTTAACTAAAAAAAAGGGAGAGAAGATCATCATACAAAACTAAGTTTTGGTATAAAAATAACCATACTTACAGTAGGATTAAAAAAGAAACAAGTCCCAATTCTATCCATGCCTCACGAAGTAAGAAGAACTACAATAGCCCATCGGAAACTTGAAATCGAATTAAAGGAGTTTCTGCCCAACACTTCGAATTTGAATGACCAGCGAAAACATTTGAATTTGAGTTTTATTTAAGGTAATCTCAACTTAAGGGGTCTAGACCCGAGTGCACGCTTGGTGCTCATAAAAAAATAAAAAATGATATACCAATACACCAGACACATTACTCATGATGTAAGAAGCATCTTCGGGGTTGAACCAACAACCTCCACCAGTTAATCCAAACGACCCAACCATTGCGCACATTACTCATGATTTCACACTTGGTTCTCTACGCGTAGGTGAAGAAGGACCTCTCCTGCGGTTCTATAGAAGGAAGCGAGAGGGTAAAGGAAGTTGGAAGGGGATTAGAGAGGAATTCTGAGACAAGTCCAACCAGAGAGGAAAAAAATTTGAAGTCTGACACAAAACGGAACGAAGTGCATAGGTAGTTCAAGACTGAGGTAAGGGCCAACAATGAAGAAATTCACGGTGCCATTCACATGCTCGGAAGACTACAAGCGATGTGAAGGATAGGAAAAAAAATGTAGAGGTAAAATTTTAAGTAATAAGAGGGTTGCACAAGGTTCTTTCCGCACTAAAAATGAGCGTAAAACAAATAAAATTTAAGGAACAACGTTGAGCTTCAAAATTTATGGCGCAACCAGGAAAAAGGGCAGACCACCACTCACGCACGGCGAGAAAGAAAACCAAGTTGCAACTATACACACCAAATCCAAGGCACAAGGTCGAGTTAACCCAGAGCGCGGAGATAGAAGGGAGAACCCAACCATCAAGATCAATTACAATTATCCACATCGGGCAATCTTGTCCATAATAACATATAATCATCGAACTCTGCAAACATATATATATATATATATATGAATTCTAACTGAATTACGACTAAAAATAAAGGCATACCGTAACCGTAGGCGAATTCTCCATAGTCGTTGTCCCGTGTGTGCGCTCTATCCAACTCCCACTTTCCAACCGCTGATACCTAACCGATAACTCCCAACCAGTGCTAAGGGTACTCTTATTCCCCCTGAGCACCCCGATCTGCAAAGGGGCCACACAAACAATACCATAGAATGCTATCCCCTATCTCGCCTCTCAAGGTCGAGCTACCACTCGTTGTCCAAGATAGGTATCCCAACTCCCACAAGAAAAATTCAGTCAAGATAGAATCCGGCAGCATAACCTTATGCATACCAGACGTGATGATACTCCTCCTCTGCCGTCATTTTTTTAGAGTTTTCTTAGTGATTACTTTCCCAAAACCTCATTAAATTCTTTTTATTAATATTTTTATTAGGATAAACCTCCCCCGTACACATGTCACTTGATCCCATAGTTGCACCAAAAAATCAATTAATTAATTAATTAAATTTGCCTATTTCCGTCAACCACCTAAAAGCATTCCTAAAAAGGCTCCTCAGTGTCTCTTTATCCCCTTAAAATTCTTAAATGACTTATGTGTTTCTTAAAACATAGTTGAAATCACATTTAGAAAGTTCCAAAGACTAGATTCTCTACCATGTTAGACATTCCCCCTTCTTCTTTAAGTTTCCCCTTTTCTTTAAGTTCCCCTTTTTATCTAAGTTTAGAATCAGAAAGTTTAGATATAAACAACAATTAACTTTTTAATAATTTACTCCTTCATTAAAATTTTAGTTTAATTATTAATGTTTGAATTTTCTTTACCCCCTCCTTGTTAAATGCCCATTTATTTTTTTTGTGTCACATGTTATACCTAGACCTAGGTTTTAAATTCACTAGGATTGATGACAATTTTTAAGGGAAAAATAGTTATTAAATTTTACTCATACAGTCATTCATTTTAAGGCTGACCAAGACTTATGGAGGCATAGTTTTCTAGGCACTAGGTTTATTAACTTACCATAGTTAAAATCATGACGTTCCCTTCAAGACGCACTACATTCTCCAAGGGTGCCACTCGCCTCCTTTCATTTTTCATTTATGTGATGTTCCCTTCAAGACGCACTATGATCTCCAAGGGTGCCACTTGCCATTTGACTGATTTTGGTAGACGTCAAACCCCTGGAGTCAATACTCCGCCAGGTGACCTTGTGGGAGACTAAAGGCCTCTAAGGAATAATATCCCTACCTTTTTGTGCGACCCTTAGAATCATTGTGAGCGACTGTCACAGTCTTCCCTCATGACATCATGGATCTCTCGAACTAGGTAATTGTTAACCTATAGTTCGAGCAACGATGAGAGTGCTAGTAGGCTCTGGCAGGGTTGCTTCCACAGTTCTCCCTCAATGTCTCTAGTTGTCATGTGTGACCCCTTTACTCCAAATGTGATTCTGGTTGGAAATTTATTGTCATCCTTCATCCATAAACGAAGCATGTCAACGAATAAAATCAACATCATAATATAGTAGCCATATGTCACCTATGCAATATAAAAAACACTCAAACCATAAAAGTCCACCCCCTGAATCGATCTAGAGTCCAAGGAGGTGCATTGATGCCATCGATACCCTCAATCGGTCACAAGTATTGCACACTCATAAAAACCAATCAATAACACCTCTCGATATAAATATCAAAAAATAACATATCATCAAATCTAAAGCAACATCATGAACCATAATCGAAAAAGTCAATCACATAGTGAACCGGATCACTTGCACGCAAGTGTCGTCAAAGAATAAGTCCAATCAGGTGTGCACAAGAGAGGGATGTTACATACACCCCCTCTTGTTTTAAACTTCGTCCCGAAGTTTCACAGTATTTCAATGTCAAAATAAAATATATCACAATATCTATATGTTTAGCTATCAATAAAAAATGGGAACTGCTGACGCATTTCATATGCATCCTCCCAGGTTGTTGAGTGTGGACTACAGTTGTCCCACTAGATGTTGACCTGATCTAGTGTTTGACGATGTAGTTTTCGAATGCGATGGTCCAAAATGGGGATTGGCTCCGTTGTGAGCACACCCTCTTCTGATACCTCCAAGGAACTCATGAAAATCACATGTGTAGGATCACTAACATAATGTCTCAAAACAGATACATGAAAAACATTGTGCATATGGCTCAAAGAATCAAGAAAGGCTAGTCGATAGGCCATGGGCCCCTTGTTTTCCACAATCTCGAAGGGTCCCACGAACCTAGGAGAGAGTTTAGCACCCTTTCCAAAATTGATCGAACTCTTGTGTGGTTTCACCCGCAAGAATACTCAATCGCCAACTTCATAACTATGGTCAATGCAATGGAGATCAACATAACTCTTATTCTGATCCTCTACTTCCTAGATCCTTTGTCTTATTTTTTTCATTTCATATTCCATTTCTTCGAACGCTTTTGGTCCCACCAATACCCTCTCCTCAAGACAATCCCAACTCAAAGGTGTGTTACACAGTCGCCTGTAAATAAACTCGAACGACGCCATCTTAATGGTGCTTTGATAATTGTTGTTATATGAAAATTCTGCCAATGGAAAGAATTATTTTCGATGCTTATGTTGATCCATTACGTACATACGCAACATATCCTCCAAGAACTGGTTCATTATTTATATTTTCCCATATGTCTCTGGGTGATACAAGGTACTAAAGTTAAGTTGGGTTCCCAAGGCCTCTTGGAAACTAGTCCAAAATAATCCTGTAAAC
>SNQJ01S0111662.1:0-28765 GCA_010110895.2 Picea sitchensis | reverse complement strand
ATGAAAGTAGATTCAATTTTAAAAATGTTGGTATCAATTCTCAAACTAAATTCTGAGTATTTGTAGGAGTCCGCTACCTCCAAAGATGAAGTAAGATGGAGACAATTTGCAGTTTCCTGCAAACAGTCCCATTTTCAAGTTTTTGGCTGAAATATTCTTTCGGCCGAAACCTAGTTTTTAACGGAATCCATTAAAAATAAACGTTTCGACCGAAATATTCTTACAACGGGAAAATAATTCATCCAAAAAAAATTGTACACGAATTTTGAGGGCACCGTTAAATTTGACGTGAAAATTTTCGGCCGAAAGTAACATTTGTTCGGCTGAAAATTTGCCGCTAGAAATTTTGGAGACCCAATTGTCACGAAAGTGTTACCCAGCTTCATGATTTTACCCATATATATATGAATTCTAACTGAATTACAACTAAAAATAATGGCATACCGTAACCGTAGGCGAATTCTCCATAGTCGTTGTCCCGTGTGTGCGCTCTATCCAGCTCCCACTTTCCAACCGCTGATACCTAACCGATAACTCCCAACCAGTGCTAAGGGTACTCTTATTCCCCCTGAGCCCCCCGATCCGCAAAGGGGCCACACACACAATACCATAGAATGCTATCCCCCAGCTCGCCTCTCAAGGTCAAGCTACCACTCGTTATCCAAGATAGGTATCCCAGCTCCCACAAGAAAAAATCAGTCAAGATAGAATCCGACAGCATAACCTTATGCATACCAGATGTGATGATACTCCTCCTCTGCCGTCATTTTTTTAGAGTTTTCTTAGTGATTACTTTCCCAAAACCTCATTAAATTCTTTTTCTTAAAATTTTAATTAGGATAAACCTCCCCCGTACACATGTCACCTGATCCCTTAGTTGCACTAAAAAATCAATCAATTAATTAATTAAATTTGCCTATTTCCCTCAACCACCTAAAAACATTCCTAAAAAGGCTCCTCAGTGTCCCTTTATCCCCTTAAAATTCTTAAATGACTTATGTGTTTCTTAAAACATAGTTGAACTCACATTTAAAAAGTTCCAAAGACTAGATTCTCTACTATGTTAGACATTCCCCTTTTTTCTTTAAGTTTCCCCTTTTCTTTAAGTTCCCCTTTTTATCTAAGTTCAGAATCAGAAAGTTTAGAGATAAACAACAATTAACTTTTTAATAATTTACTCCTTCATTAAAATTTTACTTTAATTTTTAATGTTTGAATTTTCTTTACCCCGTCCTTGTTAAATGCCCATTTATTTTTTTTGGTTCACATGTTATACCTAGACCTAGGTTTTAAATTCACTAGGATTGGCGACAATTTTTAAGGGAAAAATAGTTATTAAATTTTACTCAAACAGTCATTCATTTTAAGGCTGACCAAGACTTATGGAGGCATAGTTTTCTAGGCACTAGGTTTATTAACTTACCATAGTTAAAATCATGACATTCCCTTCAAGACGCACTACATGCTCCAAGGGTGCCACTCGCCTCCTTTCATTTTTCAATTATGTGATGTTCCCTTCAAGACGCACTATGATCTCCAAGGGTGCCACTTGCCATTTGACTGATTTTGATAGACGTCAAACCCCTGGAGTCAATACTCCGTCAGGTGACCTTGTGGGAGACTAAGGGCCTCTAAGGAATAATATCCCTACCTTATTCTGCGCCCCTTAGAATCATTGTGAGCGACTGTCACAGTCTTCCCTCATGACATCATGGATCTCTCGAACTAGGTAATTGTTAACCTATAGTTTGAGCCACGACGAGAGTGCTAGTAGGCTCTGGAAGGGTTGCTTCCACACTTCTCCCTCAAGGTCTCTGGTTGTCATGTGTGACCCCTTCACTCCAAATGTGATTCTGGTTGGGAATTTATTGTCATCCTTCATCCATAAACGAAGCATGTCAGCGAATAAAATCAACATCATAATCTAGTAGCCATATGTCACCTATGCAATATAAAAAACACTCAAACCATAAAAGTACACCCCATGTCTCGATCTAGAGTCCAAGGAGGTGCATTGATGCCATCGATACCCTCAATCGGTCACGAGTACTACACACTCATAAAAACCAATCAATAACACCTCTCGATATAAATATAAAAAAATAACATATCATCAAATCCAAAGCAACATCATGAACCATAATCGAAAAAGTCAATCACATAGTGAACTGGATCACTTGCACACAAGTGTCGTCAAAGAATAAGTCCAATCAGGTGTGCACAAGAGAGGGATGTTACATACACACCCTCTTATTTTAAACTTCATCCCGAAGTTTCACAGTATTTCAATGCCAAAATAAAATATATCACAATATCTATATGTTTAGCTATCAATCAAAAATGGGAACTGCTGACGCATTTCATATGCATCCTCCCAGGTTGTTGAGTGTGGACTATAGTTGTCCCACTAGATGTTGACCTGATCTAGTGTTTGACGATGTAGTTTTCGAATGCGATGGTTCAAAATGGGGATTGAATCCGTTGTGAGCACACCCTCTTCTGATACCTCCAAGGAACTCATGCAAATCACATGTGTAGGATCACTAACATAATGTCTCAAAACAGATACATGAAAAACATTTTGCATATGGCTCAAAGAATCAAGAAAGTCTAGTCGATAGGCCATGGGCCCCTTGTTTTCCACAATCTCGAAGGGTCCCACAAACCTAGGAGAGAGTTTAGCACCCTTTCTAAAATTAATCGAACTCTTGTGTGGTTTCACCCGCAAGAATACTCGATCGCCAACTTCATAACTATGGTCGATGCAATGGAGATCAACATAACTCTTATTCCGATGCTCTACTTCCTAGATCCTTTGTCTTATTGTTTTCATTTCATAATCCATTTCTTCGAACGCTTCTGGTCCCACCAATACCCTCTCCTCAAGATAATCCCAACTCAAAGGTGTCTTACACAGTCGCCCGTAAAGAAACTCGAACGACGCCATCTTAATGGTGCTTTGATAATTGTTGTTATATGAAAATTATTCCAATTGCAAGAATTATTTTCGATGCTTATGTTGATCCATTACGTACATACACAACATATCCTCCAAGAACTGGTTCATTATTTATATTTTCCCATATGTCTCTGGGTGATACAAGGTACTAAAGTTAAGTTGGGTTCCCAAGGCCTCTTGGAAACTAGTCCAAAATAATCCTGTAAACATTGATCCTCGATCGTATATAATCCTCTTAGGCACGCCATACAGTCTCACAATATCCCTAATGAAAACTCTAGCTATGTCAGGTGCATGATACGTTGTACGCACAGGAATAAAATGATCACTCTTTGTTAGAGTGTTGACCACTACAATTATCGAGTCATGTCTTCTTGTCATCGGTGGTAATCCAACAATGAAATCCATTGAAATGACCTCCCATTTTGATTCTGGAATAGCATGTGGTTGTAGTAATTATGTCGGATTTATATGTCCACCCTTCACCTACCGAAATTCTAGACATCTTTCCATGTAGTTGACTATGGATGCCTTTATTCCTTTCCAGAAGAATAAGGGTTTAAGGTCTGCCCTCATATTCATGAGTCCTGGATGAGCTATGTACACTGCTCTATGAGCCTCATTTAGGATCAAACTCCTCAAATCGTCATTGGGCGGTATATAAATCTGATTATTAAATCTCAATAATCCATCTTTTCCCATAGTAAATCCCTTAAAATTTGGTACCACCATGGTGTTTTGTCTAGTAAATTCCTTAACCTCTTTATACCAACCATCCTTGCACTGTAAAGTTATAATATTTTCATGTATATTCTTCTCAAGAGGCATCACCAAAAAGATGCATGGTCTCTGAATCAAAGCATCTGCCACTCTCTTCATTGTTCCCTTTATGTAGGTAATCTTGAAATCGTACTCACTAAGAAATTCTGACCAACACCTTTGTCGCGCGTTCAAGTTGTTTTTTGTGAAAATATGTTGTAAACCACAGTGGTCCATTTTTTTTTCGAATTTCCATCTGATTAGGTAGTTTCTCCAAAATCTCAAGGTGTATAAAATGGATAACAACTCCAAATTGTGTGTCTCATAGTTCTCCTCATGCCTTCTCAAATTCCTCAAGATGTAAGGGATCACTCGACCATATTGCATCAATATTTATCCTAAGCCTTCCTTGGATGCGTCAATGCATACCAATAAGTCCTCATCCATGTCAGGGACCCTTAGTATCGACATTTTCGTAAAAAAACCCTTGAGCCTCTGAAATGTTTCTGCACATTTCTCGGTCCAAACAAACTTTTTGTTCTTCTTCTGCAATTTCGTAAATGGCTTTGCTATGTTTGAAAAACCCTCGATTAACTGTTGATACTATCCTTCTAAACGCATGAAGCTACGCACTTCTGGGACATTCGTTGATGCAGTCCATTCCATAATAGCTTCTACCTTCGCTAGATCCACAATGATACCTTTTTTGGAGATGACATGCCCTAAGTAATGAATATACGATTGATAAAACAAGAATTTAGATAGTTTCTGAGACAATTTGTTCTCTTGTAGACACTGTAGTACCAAGCACAAGTACTCATCATGCTCCTCCATTGTTCGAGAATATATCAAAATATCATCAATGAATACTTGAACAAACTTGTCCAAGTATTCCTCGAACACCCCATTCATCAAGATCATAAATACCCCTGGGGCGTTTGTCAGTCCAAACGGTAAAACTGTAAACTTGTAAATTCCAAGCCTTGTCTTAAAGGTGGTCTTAGGAATGTCTTCCTCCTTGATTCATAACTAGTGATACCATGATATCAATTCAATTTTAGAAAACACTCTTGCGCCTTTCATCTAATCAAACAGATCATCTATCCATGGAAACAGATATTGGTTCTTAATCGTTTCCTTGCTCAATTGACAGTAGTCAATGCAGAGTCTCCACAAACCATCCTTCTTTCGTATGAAAATAATAGGCACACCCCACGGTGAAACACTTGGACGTATAATTCCTATATCCAGTAAATCCTTCAATTTCATTTTCAACTCTTGTAACTCTGGGGTTGACATATGATAAGGCAGTCTTTCTATCGGTTTCGTTCTCGATTTTTGGTCGATGGTAAAATCCAATTCCCTCTCAGGCAATAACCCTGGCAACTCCTCTGGGAATACATACACAAACTCTTGTACTACCGGAAGGTTTTCCAGTATTTCCGCTACACCCTTTTCATTTAATGAAAAGATCAAATAAAGCTTGCATCCCTTGTGCATGCTATTCCATGGATCTAGGGAAGAGATGAACCTTAGGGAAAATCCTTGGTTCAAACCTACAATCATGCATTTCTATCCCTCATCATCGACCAAGATCAACCAATTTGTCTTATCTTTGAGTATCGCCTCATGCAATTCCAACCAGTCCATATCGATCATGATGTCATAGGATCCTAACATTGTGACGTACAGGTTTCCCCTAGTGACAAAATATCCCAGGTTAAGGCTACCACCCATAACCTTCCGTCCAACCTTTTGTTTGGCTCCCGAAGCCATTTCTACAATGCTAAACTCATCTTGTTCTATTGCCTTTAACTTAATTCTTTTTAACACTGCATCAGAAATAAAACTCTTTCTAGCACCTGGATCTATAAAAGTACTGAGGGTCTGGTTAGCAATGGTACCTGACGTCTCCAGCACAGTCGATTGGTTCTCTTCCTAGCTGTTATTTACCTCTACATGAGTCCAGTGGGCCTTGCCCAAATCTCCCACGGTAGTGGTTCCAAATGGTCCAGATTGTCTAGTCCTCTCAACTAGGAAGTCACCCTAGTAATGTGGCCCTTCACATTTCCATCACCATGTCTTCGGTCAAGTACTCCTGGTCCCTAATGCAAAAGCTAACGACCCACTCCCCTGAAACCCTAGTCTATTCGGTTGAACAGGTTGGAACTACTACTGCTACGGTCTACATTGTTGTTGATGTTGTGGTCCTCTGTAGGGTGTCTAATGTTGAGGAGTTGGTCAACAAGGTGTAGTGAAAGTGGATCCTCTCAAGATGCCACAATATCCTAGTGGATTTCTAGTTGGTGTCTGATGCTATTGTGCACCAGATGATGCATGTCTCGCTTGTCTCGTTGGAATCCTACTCTGACCCCCACTAATAACTTCCTCCTTTGCTATGAGGGCGTTATGAACAACATCGTGCAAGGTTTGAGGAATCAAAATCCTCACTTTTGCATGAATGTTGATATTAAGGCCAAACATGAACTTAATGACCTTACATTTCTTGGTATTGAGGTGGGGATCATACCGAAGCAAATCCATGAAATGGGCATCGTATTCGGGCACCATACAGCCTCTCTGTGGCAAGGTGTTGAACTCATTGAGTCAACGCTCAATGCATTCCTCCAACAGATGCCTCTCCCAGAACCGTTCCTCAAACAATTCACATGGCACATCTTCGACGACCATGTTCAATTGTGGGAGGAGTGTCTTCCACCATATAAGAGCTCTCCCCTTCAGTTGAAATACCACCATAAATACCTTCATGTTGGAGGTATATTCGCAAAGTGAAAATCACATATCCATATTCTCCAGCCATGCCTCGACGATAGTGTCATCTAGGGAACCAAAGAACTCGGGAAGCTTGACATTCTAGAGTTTGTGGTGAATTCTACCAGTACCGACCAAGGCATGTGGTGGACCCTGGCCTCATCTCTATCCAAACGAGTGATCAGTTCTTATGACATCCTCCAAAAAGATCTCATCAGCCAAACCAAATCACCCACAACTATATGTTCCTACCCGACAACCTGTTCTTCTCCCTGGGTGTTAGACCCTCGAGCATGGATGTTATTTGGGGTGTCAAGCCTCTTCCCATAGCACCTCGTCATCTTCCCTCGCGACATCGTCTAACCATGATTACTTGCACGAATATAAAACAATTTAATTAGTGACATTTTATAATAAGATATCTAATCAATGTAAGTTGTAGTGATCCCATGTTGTGGGTTGAAATAGCTCTGATACCATATGTAATGAACTCCGTCATTAGGAAAACATGCAACGCAATAACAAGTGAAAAAAAAAAAAAATTGAAGGAAGGTATCAATGACAATACATTCAATCATCCCAACTTGACGATGAACACAATGCACACAATTTATGCAACAATCAAACATAACGACCTAGCATACTAGCACATCATGCAATTGGAAAAAACATATGGCATTCAACAGACAAAGAATACATATGAATATCATACATTGAACTAAAGTAACTGTGCATGAACAATCTAATTCTAAATCTGACCAACATTATAAATAATTATTGGTGCATCAGAACACAATTTAAATCGATCCTTATCTACAACGCGTTAGAGATCCAAACACAACAGAACAAAATCACAATAAATCATTGCGCAGGAGAGTCTGTAGCTCAATTCAACATGTATCACAACATTCATCTGTAAAATAAACAACCGACACCCAAACATTCTAGTGACCCTTCAACGCATGCCAATCGGGTAGTCCAAACCTTAAACAATACTTCCTTCAAAATCTTACAAGGTCATGGGTGCGAGAGAAAACTAAAATAGAATTGTTATTCAAAAACCAAATGATTTAAGTAACTCATCTAATAATTAAAACTATCCTTCACTGTTAATTGTATGCACGCTAGCATTCAAATCGTCTAAGTATTCATAAACCATGCCATTTTTACAGTAAATATTTGACTAAAAAAAATAAACTATAATTGTTTAAGCATATTCCTAAATCTACCTTCATAAGGATTATTGTTAAATATATCCTTGCATCTTCATGTCCTTACAATACTTTACCTACTTGCATCTTCGTAAAAATAGGTTTTACATCATTACACCTCATGCATCATTAAAACTTCATGCATCATGATAACTTTAAGTTGTTAAAATTGTACAAACGTATTCACAAGTTGTCCTTATAAATAATGCAACCATCATCTAGGGATCACCCACCTAAAGGATGCACAGTTAAAAACATTTTTTATTTGGAACTAGAATTTTAGAACACAGTTATTATAACATAATAGTCAAACTTGCATTACACTTTAAACATGGTCAAAAAGGGCAAGGTGAATGCATTGTTATTTATAATCATGAATTTGTCGTTATAATCAATCTTGTTTAATTAAATAAAACTGGAAAATTAGGACAGTTGTGGTAACCATCATTAGTCAAACTTACATTACATATTAATCACTCTATAAATGATCACTACTTATTATAATCACGGTCTAAGAAAGAGGAAGGCGATACATTGTTGGGCATTCATTCTTATTTTAAAAATCATTGTCTAAATAATCATTGGTTATTATAATTCTGCATAAATAAAAGGAAGGGGATGCACGAATTGGAAATCATTCTTGTTTAACTAAATCATTGTCTTATAATCAAAAAATCATTGTGATGATAGATTCATAATTTCCGAGAACATCATTTAAACATTGTATTAATATTCAATAAAATCGAACTCAGCTGACAATTTTGATATAAAATCACACTTTAAAATATAAGGAAGGTCTTAGTCCTCCTTTACCCGTGTAAGATAAATTCAATCCATGATTTATTTAAGGGTTACCATAGGTATACCTTATCTAAATAGGTTCCCATATTAAACAAAATAATTGCAACTAAGTTATCAAGCAACTGGACAATTGTAGCTTAACAAAAAAATGATTTTAGGAAGGAGAACCATCTGTAATAAATTCTTCACTATTTTTAATCTCCAATAATACCACTGAAGATAATCTCAAAATTTAGGATAGCAACAGGATAGGAAAAAAATTAAAATAATATGCACAGGTCATGAATTAAAAATAATAAAAAGGGGTGAATCACTCGTCCACATGGACAGACCTGCGGCCGGTTAAGGTAATGAAATAGTATCATGATACAACTAGGTTTTAAAAGGGCCAGCCAAAAAAAGGAGGATGCAGGAAAGGATCTCTAACAACGTCATGCTCAGTCGGTAGCATAGCATCTGAGTACCTATGCAATGAGGGGACCGTCGAGTTTTGACAGAGGACAACACTGAGGCATGGCCTTTAAGGCTCTGATTAAAGGCATACAACTAAATAAAAATGCATTAATATAAAGTAAGCTTTGGTTAATTAAAACAAAAACAGAGAGCATATCATCATATAAAAATAAGTTTTGGTATAAAAATAATTTTCCTTACAAGAGGATTAAAAATTAAATAGGGCCCAATTCTATCCATGCCTCACAAAGTAAGTAGCGTTGCAATGGCGCATCAAAAACTTGAAATCGAATTAAAGGAGTCTCTACCCGAGACTTCGAATTCAAATGACCAACCAAATTTTTTTAATTCGAATTTGACTTAAGGGAGTTTCGAGTTAAGGGGTGTCGGCCCGAGTGCACGCTTGGTGCTCATAAAATAATACAAATGATATACCAATACACCAGATGCATTANAGACTTCGAATTCAAATGACCAACCAAATTTTTTTAATTCGAATTTGACTTAAGGGAGTTTCGAGTTAAGGGGTGTCGGCCCGAGTGCACGCTTGGTGCTCATAAAATAATACAAATGATATACCAATACACCAGATGCATTACTCATTATGTAAGGAGAATTTCCAGGGTTGAACCAACAAGCTCCACTAGTTAATCCAAACGACCCAACCATTGCACACATTAATCATGAGTGCATGGTTGGTGCTCTACACACAGGTGAAGAAGGACCCCTCTTGGGGTTTCGTAGCAGGAAGCGAGAGGGTAAAGGAAGCTGGAAGGTGATAAAAGAAGAATTATGAAACAAGGCCAACCAGAGAGGAAGAAAATTCAAGGTCTGACACAAAAGGGAACAGAGCACAAAGGTATTTCAAGACTGAGGAAAGGGCCAACAACAAAGAAATTAATGGTTCCATTCACTTGTTGGGCGGACTACAAGCAATGTGAAGGATATAAAAAAAAATGCAGAGGTAAAATTTGACATAACAAGAGTGTTGCACAAGGTTCTTGGTGCACTAAAACTGAGCATAAAAGAATTAAAATTTAAAGGACAACGTCGTGCCTAAAAATTTATGGCACAACTCGAAAAAACGCTAGACTACCACTCAGGCACGATGAGAAAGAAAAAAAAGTTGCAACTATACACACCAAATCGAAGGCGTAAGGTTGAGTTAATCGAGGGTGCATAGATAGAAGGGAGAATTCAACCGCCAATATCAATACCAACTATCCACATCGGAAAATATTTCCCATAATAAAATATAATGATCGAACTCTGCAAACATATATCTATATATGAATTTTAATTGAATTACAACTGAAAATTAAGGCATACCGTAACCATAGGAGAATGATCTGTAGTCATTGTCCCACATGCACGCTCTTTCAAACTCTCGCTTGCTAACCGATGAGACCTCACTGATACCTCCGATTCAATGCTAGGGGTACTCTTATTCCCCCTAAGCCCCCCTATCCGCAAAGGGGCCACACACACAATACCAGAGAATGCTATCTGTCAGCTTACCTCGCAAGGTAGAGGTACCACTTGTTATCCAAGTTGGGTATCCCAACTCCCACAAGAAAAATTCAGTAAAGATAGAATACGATAGCATAACCTTATGCATACCAGACGTGATGATACTCCTCCTCCGCCATCCTTTTTATAGAGTTTTCATAGGGATTACCTACCCAAACCCTCATTAAATTCTTTTTATTAAAATTTTAATTAGCATAAAACTCCCCCGTAAACATGTCACCCGATCACTTAGTTGCACCAGAAAATTAATTAATTAATTAAATATGTCTATTTTCCTAACCCACCTAAAAGCGTTCCTAAAAACGCTCATTGATGTCCCTTAATTCCCTTACAATTCTTAAATAACTTACGTCTTTCTTAAAACCTAGTTGAGTTCACAATTAGAAGGTTCCAAGGACTAGATTCCCTACCATGTTAGACATTCCCCTTTCTTCTTTAAGTTTCCCCTTTTCTTTAAGTTCCCCTTTCTATCTAAGTTCAGAATTAGCAATTTTAGACATAAACAAGAATTGTCTTTTTAATAAGTTATTCCTTCATCAAAATTTTACTTTAATTATTAATGTTTGAGTTTTCTTTACCCCCTCCTTGTTAAATGTCCATTTAGTTTATTTTTTTCACATGTTCTACTTAAACCTAGGTTTTAAATTCACTAGGCTTGGCGACATTTTTTAAGGGAAAAATAGTTGTTAAGTTTTATTGATACCATCATTCATTTTAAGGATGACCATGATGTAAGGAGGCATAGCTTTCTAGGAACTATGTTTATTAACTTACCAGATTTAAAATCGTGACATTCCCTTCAAGACACAATATGTGCTCCAAGGGTGCCACTCGCCTATATTCATGTTTCAATTACACGACATGCCCTTTAAGACCCACTATGTTCTCCAAGGGTGAAACTCACCTTTTGACTGATTTTGGTAGACATCAAAGCCCTAGAGTAAATACTTCGTCAGGTGACCTTATGGGAGACTAAGGGCATCTAAGGAATAAGGTACATGCCTTATTGCACACCCCTTAGAATCATCGTGAGCGACTGTCACATTATTCCCTCAAGACATCATGGATCTGTCGAACTAGGTAATCGTTAACCTACAATTCGAGCCACGATGAGAGTGCTATTAGGCTATGGAAGGGTTGCTACCACATCTCTCCCTCTATGTCTCTGTTTGTCATGCATGACCCCTTTACCCCAAATGTGAGTCTGGTTGGCAAGCTATCGTCATCCTGAATCCATCAATGAAGCATGTCAGTGAATAAAATCAACATCATAATCTAGTATCCATATGTCACCTTTGCAATATAAAAAACACTCAAACCATAAAAGTACATCCCCTGACTCAATTTGGATTCCAAGGAGGCCCATTGATGCCATCAACACCCTCAATCGGTCCCGAGTCCTGCACACTCAAGAAAACTAGTCAATAGCACATATCGATATAAATATCATAAAATAACATATCATAAAATCCAAAACAACATCATGAACCATAATCGAAACAGTCAATCACACATTGAACCAGATCACTTGCACATAAGTGTCCTCAAAGAATAATTTCAATCAGGTGTGTGCAAGAGAGAGATGTTACAAGTACAATGGTCTTTTTATGAACTTCAAAATAGTGGTCGATGGTTCACTTTTCATTAAGCATGGTGCGAGAAAGGTGCCAATATTGATTATGGTCAACTAGACATAAGTACTATGACATTGAGTGGTAATGGTAGTGGGAAGTATTGATAAAAGAATCTCAATTGGGGTAGAAATTATTCTGAAGGAGGGGATTTATTAGTGGAATGGATTGTGACATTTCATGTAACTCATTTTGATCATTCTAATTATGTGTCATTCACACTTGAGGAATTGAGTGGTTTGTACTTGTTGTTTACTATGAGTTTTTTTTTGAGATTGTTTGTTGTATCTCATATCCATGGTTTGGGAATCAAGACTTTGTGTAATATCATTGAATTCCTATAGTAAAGTTTGGACTTTTTCTCTCGGTCTTTTTCTTCTGTCTCCTACCATATCTGCTTACAAA
Organism: Picea sitchensis; assembly: GCA_010110895.2. Classification (NCBI taxonomy): domain Eukaryota; kingdom Viridiplantae; phylum Streptophyta; class Pinopsida; order Pinales; family Pinaceae; genus Picea; species Picea sitchensis. Next base: position 16,244 of record SNQJ01S0111662.1, on the reverse strand, counting down.
ACATCCAAAAATTTTCTACAAGCTCGACAAATATTTTGTCCAATGATCTGGATTATTTTCAGCACAAAATGAGAGTGGAGATATAATAAATAAATGAACAGAGATATCACGGATATCCAATAATATAACGAAAATGTATCAGATATGAAACCATAAACACAGAGATATAGTAATACATGATTTCTATTAATTAAAGAAATGTACAAATACTGTAAAAATACAGAGTGAAAGACTCACTAGAATGGTGGCAGCTTATGTCTGAGAAGAGATGTGACGGCTACTCGCATTCGCAAGAAGATGATTAAAATGAGGCTCTGAAGGAATTTTTTACAATAAACATGAATTTCAAAACCCCTAGAAATCCAAAAACTTAACCCTAGGAGATGAAGTGCCAAAAGTCATGTGGGCCCTGTTTGGGTAAATTAGTACATCAACTTCCCTCGATCGTAACTTTTGCATACGATCTTCGTTTGACGCATATGATACATCGTTAGAAAGGTCTATCCGAGGAATACAACTATTGATAGTGATTATCAAAGTTAATATTAGAATAATATTTGTCGACTCGACCATGCCCAAAAAACGTCGTTTAGGGCCTCAAAACGGTTTGAGAAGTTTAGGAACTGAAAAAATGCCAAAAATAGTAAATTGCCAAAATTGCTAGAAAAATATTTTGAGGGAGTTGGAAAAGGTGGGTGGCCACCAACATCCACTTGTATCAATCCTCCCTCCTTATGAAGCAATGGTATCCCTTGCGTTGAATTATAGGGGGAGAGGGGGAAGCGTTTGTTGAATCTGAATCTTGGTGGGCGACTTGCCTTGTTGGAAATGTCGCGTTGCTCGGTTTGTGGAAGGTTGTCGCGAACATGTTGAGGCTTAGTCTGTTCAACAGGTCGAGCTACATGAGAGGACTGTGTGCAGAAGGAATATTTGTTGTTTGCTGCAACCTTTTCAACCTTCTTATGTTGTATAGAAGGTGCTTGGGGCGAGGCTGTAGTGGTTGTAATGTCCTTTTGTTCCCCTTTTGAACAGATTGTGAAGAAGCTAAATTTTGCAGTATGAGATACTACCTTGCAACACTATTTAGGTGGAACAATAGTTCGAACTATTTCTGTTATTCTATAGAGATGACCCCCTAGAAAAACAATGACATTGCGGGGTCAAGACTCATTAACAACATGACGCTTCCACATATATGGTTGACCCAAGATAACATCACAAAAATCCAGTGGGAAAACATCACATAATACCTCATCTCTGAAGGGTTGGATACCGTATGACAATCAACACTACTGGTTGACACGAAGATCTCATACCTGGCGAAGTCAGCCAATGTTGTATGGTTACGGGTGTGGTGTTGTCGGCATTCCCAGTTGTTTGATGACCTCTGCTGAGATGAGGTTCTTCCTGCTTCCACTATCAACAATAAAATCCAGCGGGTCCCCTTCACCCACATCTATGAATGAAAAACGTGCTCCCCCTCTTCAGGATCAATTGGTTCTTCTGGTTGATTTTTTGTAGTCGCGAAAATAGCAGTGGGGTATGCGTAGATGATCTGTCTTTTACCAGTATTTTCAGAGTCATATTATGAATCAGGGTTCAACTCCTTGTCTTTTATATCAACCACCAATGATTGTTTTGAGTGACATGCATTGGTGTTGTGCCAGGAGATTTTGTGGAAATCACACCATTTTTCGGTGTCCTTCTTTGTCTTCCCATGACCCTTATTTTTCTATGGCTTCGACTGGTTTTCGGGATACTGTTTATTAGGGTTGTATTTATCATATTTTAGTTGTTGCAGATTTGCAGACCCAAACTCACATTTGTTCTGGTGCTTAAATTTATGCTCAATTTTAACAACATATCGATAACCAACACCGAGTGATCAGATGTCTAGAAAATCCATTTCATTTTGGATGTATATGTGTAGAGCCCCATGGTATTTGAAAACCAAATTTCATTTAGAGTCTTTGATACTGAGCTTAATGCACAAGGTGTGGAAGATATTGATGAAATCTAGAACCTCTTGGCCTCTCTCTTGTCACATTGTGGTCCATCTCACACATTGGTCATCATAGTTGCCAACACGGTAATATTTTTCATTTACCACATCCACAAAAAAAACCCAAGTGGGCTCGGCCCCATATATTCTAGACTCCTTTTTAGAACTTTTCTCTTACTAAGTTTCCCACCAATGTTTGACATGGGGGAGATATTTAAGGAGTGCGAAGGTGAGCTTTTCCCCATCGAAAAAATTATGAATAGAGAAATAACCTTCTAACAGATTTAACCATTTGTCTAGGGCATTCGCATCTATCTGACCTTCAAATATGGGAATATCAAAATTATATTGTACCTTGAAAGGAGAGGTGCTTCCAAAGTGGTTGTTTGTTGAAGATGTGTTTTTTGCTATCGGTAGGTGTTGAAGGATGTGGAAAAAATTCTCCATCATTTCTTCCCTCTGTCGCATGAGAGCTTGCTTAAGCAATAGATTGAAAGAATCGTATGCTCCATCATTTTTTCTTTTCTTCTGCCATAGAGGGTTTCTTGGGCGTGCGAGAGTGATTGTATTCAAGAGAGACAAGCTCGAGACCCAACTTTCTATACTCGGACCTCGTCGGGGACATGCACTGAAAAATGATCAAGAGCAACCTACTCTGATACCACCGATCCGAATTATTTTCGGCACGAAATGTGAGCCAAGATATAATAAAGAGATGCAAAGAGATATCACATATATCCAATAATATAACAAAAACGTAAAAGAGATGCAACCATAAACATAGATATATAGTAATACATGATTTCTATTAATGAAAGAAATGTATGGAGACTGTAAAAATACAGAGTGAAAGACTCCCTAGAATGGTGGCAGCTTATCTCTCAGAAGAGATGTAACGGTTACTCGCATTCACAAGAAGATGATCACAATTAGGCTCTGAAGGAATTTTTTACAATAAACATGAATGTCAAAAACCCTAGACATCCAAAAACCTAACCCTAGGAGATGAAGCGCCAAAAGTCATGTGGGCCCCGTTTGGGTAAGTCAATACATCAATTTCCTGGGGTCGTAACTTTTGCATACGATCTTCGTTTGACACATATGATACATCGTTAGAAAGGTCTATCCGAGGACTACATTTATTAAAAGCATATATATTGTTTGAGAATAGAGAAATATTCGTCGACCAGACCATGCCCAAAAAACGTCGTTTAGCGCCTCAAAACGGCTCCGGAAATTCAAGACCCGAAAAACTGCCAAAAATAGTAAATTGCCAATATTGCGAGAAAATTGTTTTGAGTGAGCTGGAAAAGGTGGGTGGCCACCGATATCCACCTCGATCATCCAACAATTTTAAATCTTGGTTCACTTTAGTTTGTGTAATTTATGACCTTTTGACTCTTTCGCAACCTATTTAGGATTTTGGTTGTGGGAATTTTTTATTGAATTATTCGAAACCCATGCCTTTAAAGGTGATGGTTTAGAAAAGGAATGGAGTTTTTTATGGTTTCTGACATTGTATTATGGCCGTGTCTTTGTTTTTGAAATTTTGTTTCTTTCCATAGCTTTGGATATTGTGTGTTATGTTACGAGGAAATTAATATTTCCCATTATTTTTTTCATGTAACTTATGATACGTGCCTTCTAAAGTTTCACCTGTTTTCTAGTCATCTTGTTTTATTTCTAGAGTCATTTGTTGATTTCAAGCTATGCTGCAACTTAGAACATGCATATGCATCTAATTTTATATATGTCTTTTGCATATAGATAATGTTTTATTTCTTGGCTTCAGTTGTCGCACTATGTCTGTTTGGCTTCTTTTCAAAATTAAGTTTCTTGAGCCCTTTTTGATGTGCTTGGTTGTTGTAATGTTATTTATCAAGGAATTCTCTTTGCACATGAGGCCAATGACTACCTTTGTTTCCATGCGTTATTGTTTTTGTAAATATCCACCACTCCCTTGGCTTTCTTATACAAATAATATAGCATTTGAATGTTGTAAAACTCTTTTTCTTGTTGAAAAAATGGAGTTGCAGTTGTAATTTAAAAATCGACCCTCTTCATCCTTCAATATTATGGTGTGTTGATCAAGAACTCTAAACTCAAACACTCATTGTCCAATATTTTGTCCAAAACAACGACATAATTTCTCATTTATCTTATATCCTATTTGGTGAAATATGTTGCAATATTTTGTCCAAAACAACGACATTTTAATTTCTCATTTATCTTATATCCTATTTGGTGAAATATGTTGCAAATGGTTCGTGGGAACTCCTCCACGCTACTTACAAGTTCTCCTTGACTGCCTTCACTTTTCACAAACGATTTTCCACCAAAGTATGGTAGGTTAAACTAATTATTGCTTATCTTTGAAATAGGTTTACTTGTAACTAAACAAAACCATTGCTATATTGCACATTTTCTCGGATTGTGCATTTCACTAAAATGTGCTTGTATATCTATTATCACTGATCTCGGAATTCCATTTCAAAACAATGTTTTATTTTTTTCTATTATCACTGATCTCGGAATTCCATTTCAAAACAATGTTTTATTTTTTATTTTTAGTGACGAAAATATTATTGCTTTAGAGAAAAACTTTCCACTCCTTTTAATATGTTCATTTTTTGTTAATGTGTTGAATAAATCATTAAAAATATTAAAGGATTTTGAATATGTGGTACACATTTTCGCTTCATGAAAACACCTAAGAGTCAAAATGTTTACCCGTAAGTTCACATGACTCATGCTCACAAGTCCACTCAATCATCCCCATCTTCTTATATATATTCATTGTCTCTATATTGTGTAAATAGAGGTAGAGAATGTAATGTTCCAACTATACACATCACAACAAGTTGAATAACATAAAGTAGTAAATTCCTTTTTATACCAAGTTACGAAACTATCCGATAAGACCATTACATAAGCATAGACAATTAATATAGAACGATAAGGATATATAATTAATATACAATGATAACATCAACTTGATCTAATTATAACAACATCATTTTTATTATTACTCAACGTCAACTTCTCAACAAGGTCACCATACAATTATCAAGTGTCATTTTATTAGGTATAACATGTGAAAAATTATTCGATAAGGATATATAATTAATATACAATGATAACATCAACTTGATCTAATTATAACAACATCATTTTTATTATTACTCAACGTCAACTTCTCAACAAGGTCACCATACAATTATCAAGAATTATCGAGTGTCATTTTAATAGGTATAACATGTGAAAAATTATTAACATTAGATGACAAGAAGGATAGTAAGAATAACAAAGTGTAACCATCCAAATCGTATTCTGCAAAGTTGGGATCTCCAAAACACATAATCAACATTCAAGTTCAATTTATCCGATCTATTTTGACCATTTAAAACAATAATTCTAAAAAACATGAATATATCTATACCTAACCCAATTTAGTTTAAAATTTTAAACACAAATTAACAATAAAGTAATTAAAATAACTATCTCATCATGACTAGGATTTAACCATTTTCATAATTTTGAACAAGGATAAGGATAAATTCTAGATTACCGATAAAATACTGCTATTGACCCTATGGTAATTTATCTAGAGCCTCCAATGTATTTTTCAAATAGAAAAATCAAGCTAATCGAATTTACAACTGAAGAAAGTAAAGAGCGATCATGCTCAACGGTTCAAATGAATAAGAATAGATCTTTGGTTCACCCTTTCTATCCAGTTCCTGGAAACAACCAGCTTAAGTCAACAACTGAAACGTGAATATCAACAAATTGTTTTCCTGATTTGCGTTGAAATAAATCTAAGGATTCTGGAAAAATACAACGTGACGTAGAATTGACTCACAATACTAGATGTAGGGAGCAATTACTTAAAGATTAAAAGAACAATTATCCAGAAATACGAGTCTCTAACCTATCTCGTAAAACGCATTGAAATCTACGGAGACCAAACCTCACATGACTTGGGTTATGTGTAACTCTTGTTCTACGTAAAACATTCGTCGACGAAATAGGAAGTTTACTGCAGTTCGCTACGTGCAGCAACTCAGTTGGCTTAAGGGGTTTCATGACTCGAGAAGAGTTCTTTTCAACCCAGATAGAACTAAAGAATTAGGAAGTCACAACGCCACAAGAGCCAAGTTAACTATGGCCCAGAGATTTCCTCACTTGAAACTTATTTCTCTTAACAAGGTAAATGTCTGTAAGGGTTTTCATTCCACACAGATTCGCTATTTTCTTCGACGCCAATCTATGGTGTTCCTTATGAAATTGAACTCCAATGAAAAACTTGTTGGAGGTTACTTTCGAGATAGTACTTCAACTCGATTTGCTAGGATCTGCGAAATTTGTAAATTCGAGGACTAACCTAAACCAAATACTTGGCAATATGGATAGTTTCAAGAAGTGGTACTAAAACTAAAATCTATGATCATATTATCCATTTGCACTTGGAACTATTGTAACATGCGTGGTAAAATCCTGTAATCCCTATGCAACGATAAGTAAAGACATGTTCTATGAGGTACAGAAGGATTAGTATAACGGATATTCCATACGATAAGTAAAGACATATTTCTTGGCTTATGTTGTCGCACTATGTCTGTTTGGTTTCTTTTCAAAATTAAGTTTCTTGAGTCCTTTTTATGTGCTTGGTTGATGTAATGTTATTGATCAAGGAAATCTCTTTTCCCGGAGGCCAATAACTACCTTTGTTCCATGGGTTATTGTTTCCTAAATATGCACCACTCCCCTGGCTTTATTATACAAATAATTTAGCATTTGAATGTTGTAAAACTCTTTCTCTTGTTAAAAAAATTTGGAGTTTTCAGTTCTAATTTAAAAGTTGACCCTCTTCATCCTTCAAGATTATGGTGTGTTGATCAAGGACTCTAGACTCAAACACTCATTTTCAAATATTTTGTCCCAAAACAACGACATTTTAATTTCTCATTTATCTTACAGCCCATTTGGTGAAATTTGTTGCAAATGCTTCGTGGGAACTCCTCCACGCTACTTACAAGTTCTCCTTGAGTGCCTTCACTTTTCACAAACGATTTTCCACCAAAGCATTGTAGGTTAAACTAATTATTGCATTTTGAAATGTCATATTATGGATATCTCAGCATGCTTATGTTTGAAATGGGTTTACTTGTAACTAAACAAAACCATTCCTATGTTGCACATTTTCTCGTATTGTGCATTTCACTAAAATGTGCTTGTATGTCTATTATCTTTATCTCGGAACTCCATTTCAAAACAATGTTTTCCTTTTTTTTACTTTGTTAGTGACGAAAAGATTATTGCTTTATGGACAAACTTTCCACTTTTTTTTAATGTTTTAATTTTTTAATGTTTGATGGTGTTGGATAAATCATTAAAAATATTAAAGGATTTTGAATATGTGGTAAACATTTTTGCCTCATGACAACATCTAAAAGTCAAAATGTTTACCCGTCGAGTTCACATGACTAATGCTCACAAGTCCACTCAATCATCCCCATCCTCTTATATATATTCATTACTAAAAGTCAAAATGTTTACCCGTCAAGTTCACATGACTCTTGCTCACAAATCCACTCAATCAACCCGATCTTTTTATATATATTCATTGTTTATATATTGTGGACATATAAGGTAGAGTGTGTCTCTCATGCACAAATAAATATTTTTTTATAATTTAATAAAAAATTATTCACTCACTATACTTGTTACACTCTCCCCAACTTGCATATGTTATTTCGCTTTTTATTTTATTTATTTAAACATTTTCCCTCACATTTCCCAAGTTGTTTTTATTTTTCCTCTTAGTTGTCTCTTACTTCCCCAATCCCTCCTCATTTATTTTATTTCCCCTAACTATATTTTAGATTGAGTTGGATTATGAATCTTCTTTTAGTTAGGATTAGTGGTTGATTGACTCAATATGTTATTCTATGTGAACCACCTATTATCTCATGTTTTAGTTTATTTTTATTTAAAAATCTCTTTTAATATTTTCATGCACACATGTCCATCTACCCAACTTTATTTTTATATCTTCTTTACTTAACTTACTAATCTAAATCCCTTTATTTCTTTTTTATATTTTAATTTAGTCAAACCTCTTAGACTTAGACGACTCTTTGTTAGTTTCCTTGTTTATAATTTAATAATTAGTTTTTTTCTCTTTCTAAACAATGCCTAAGTATTTTATTTTAATTTTCTAGTCTTTCTAGATTTTTGTTGACTTACATTTGTTTGTGTAACCTGCCCTTCAGAACGCACTTTCGTGCTCCAAGGGTGCCACTCGCCTTTGACTAGTTTGGAAGTTTGGCTGACACTTGGAGTCAACACTCCACTTGGTCGACCTTGTGAGAGACTAAGATATTTTCTAAGGAATAAGGATTTTTTCTTATTGTGCTCCCATCAAAATTCTTTGTGAATGATTTTTTAAGTCTTCCCTCACGATATCGTGGACCTATCGAACTAGGTAATCTCAGCGGGAGTGCTAGTAGGTTGTGATAGAGATGTTTCCACACCTCTCCCTCATCGGTCTGGTTTATGTGTATGACCTCTTTACTCCATTTGTAAGTAAGATTAGCAAGCGTCACTAAGCCTGCATCCACTGACATGAATAATGTCAATAATCCATTTGCATAATATCCATATTGAATCATCATATATCACATGCATATAAATCAACAAATCCACTCCCTGAATCAATCCGGAGTCCAAGGAAGTTTGTTGATGCCATCAACATACTCAACCTATCACATTTCTTACATACTTAGGAAAACTCATCTTAATACCTGCTAACATATACATCTAAAAATAACATATAAACTCAATGGCATCGCAACATAACTCATAATTAAAGCATAATCATAATGTATCATAATTGATCACTTGTTCACAAATGTCCTCAAAGAATAAGTCAGTAAAAGTGTGCTCTGTGGAACGGGATGTTACATATAATTTGTCTTTGCTTTGTCAATTTAAATAAATGCTTTGATAGATTGTCTCGAATTTTTTTTTGCAAAATAATAATAAAAAATAATTATTGTAGTTGAGTGGAGAAAAGTTATGCTAAAATTTTATAAAACAGTTCTTGCAAAATTGGGGAAACTAATAAATGACAAAATTGGAAGAAGGAAAAACAAAACAAATAATAATATCAAGGTGAAAAGGGATCTCCCCTCTCTCCAACACTATTTGGCACATAGATGAGATGGAATTGGCGAGGAGGAATAAGATAGAATTGTTCTTGTTGATTTAAACATATGACATTATGTTGTTAAGAAAGAACAAAGATATTATGCAAAGACATCTTGATTCTCGAAACAATTTTTTTACCTACTTTGAAATGAGTGTTAATGTATAAAAAATAGGTAATGGGAATAAGTACTTGTGAAAAGGAAATAACAATGTCATCGAAAGGTGAATTTTTGGAGTTAGTTCTTTCTTAGAAGTTCTTAGAGAATGAATTGTATTTTAGTTATAAATGGAATTTTTGTGAAGATGCATGTAGGTTTTCTATTCTCCATGAAAATAAATGCAAAAAACTTTATCCACATAGTTGGAAATTGAAGATGATTTTTTTTTAGAAAATTAGTAGTAATAATAACTATGTATGATTGTTATATTTGGACTCCAAGCCTCTCCAAAGAATATTAGAAAAATATTAAAAGATTTAAAAAAAAATGTTATTAAAAGATCTAGGAGTTGACATAGAAACTCTTACTTTATGTTTTTTTTTTTTTTTTAAGAAACATGCATATTAAGTTTAGAAGGAGAAGAATTATGTTGATTTACCATATATATTATTAAAATAAGTAATATGGATACAAATATATTATCAATGAAAGAAAATGTTGCATATTAAGATAAGGCTTGGTATATTGTCAAGATGAAATAGATAAAAAAAATTTGATAATTGAAGAAGAATATTTTCCAAATGAACCACTCACATTTCAAAAATTACAACCTCGGAGGAAATATATATAGGTTTTAGTTTGTTACTATATCGTATTTTTGTCATGAACTCTTAGAATATCTTTGTAACAGAGTCGCGAGACTCTATGTTAACTGGACACTACTATTTCATAAGGTTTGTTATTTCATTAATGTATGTGTCGTAATAAGGACCTTGTTCCTTTGTTTTGACGTTATAAACATAAATGTTTCATTCCTTTGTTTTGGAATTATAACAGAATTGTTTTATATCTCTAATTTACTATAATTTTGTTCTCCTTTGTATTGGAACTAGAAATTTAATTCATTTTAATTGCTAAGAAAAAAACGTACTAATAGTTATCGATGAAATTTTCTCTGTTTTAACCAATAATATATCTATTATGGATTTATGAATTCTATGGCTATCTATACTAGATTTTTCTTGTGCTTTTATTTTGATGGTCTTCAATGACTGTGTAACCCGAAAGTGTTCTTCTGGTTTAGCTAAATGATTACTATATAAAATGATGCAATGTCGGACTCCAATATCTATCTCTACACTGTGTGTAAGTTTGACGATGTACTCTTTAAATCGTTTGGCTTCCAAATATATTTTAAACACTATTCATTTTGTATACCTTCTAACATCTACTAATATATATAAAATATATAACTATTTCAATAACATTTGTGTATTTAATTCCAACACTAAAAAAAATCATTTTAAATCATAATATCTAAAAACAATAATCACATTTCTATTTCCTTTTCTCAACATATTGATAAGATCTAACAAAAATTATAAAAGAGAACGGAACTGGTAATAATCTTGCAATCAAATAAATGTAGGTAAAAACATTCTAAAGGTCATTGTTCCACCCAACCAAAATCCAAAACAACCAGCTCACTTGTTCTGAATACCCCCGAGCTTGATCGATGAACCACAAGGATGAAGACTGTAGCCTATATTCCTTAAAAATTTCTTCAGAAATCACAAACTTCATTCTCTTGTTCCTTTCCTAGTCATATGACCCTCATAATTAATTAATGTGAATTCTTTTTATTTACTTTGCCTGAGACTTTTGGTCGTTAATGAGCCACCTTCTCATCTCTCACTCATACTTGAGTTTGACCAATTTTTCTGGGAAGATCCCTCCTGCATCACCTTTCAACTCAAATTCTATGTCACTTGGTGTTCACAATTCACCACTTGTCATACCTCCTAGTGGGTCACGAATATCTCTTCAATGGATACCTTCAGAATATTCTTCCCTTTTTTTATTAAATAATTATTCATAATGTCTTTACAATGTATCGATTAGCCTTGGTCAAACCTCTGTCAACAAAATTTTAATAAAATAAACATATAAAAGTCTTTAATAATTTTCAAGATTTGGGATATTACACCATGCCTATTAAATAGTGAGAAAATTCTCTCTTCCAATCTTGGATTCTCAAGAATATTGAGAAGCTTATTGGACATTGGACATTTAGATGGCTTAGAATGGGTGGTAGATTTGTTTTACTAAAATATCTCCTTCAAAATATTCTAGTTTAATGGTTCTCTTTAGCTAAGATTCCTAATAAAATTATGTCAAAAATATGGGGTCTATTCTCCAATTTCCTTAGGAAAGGGGCCAGGAAAGCCTCATGGTTCCATATTGCATGTTGGGACTTGACCTCTAGGCCCAAATATCTTTGGGGTTGGGGTATTCAAAAAGTTCATTGGTTTCACAGTCTTTATCAACTAAATCTCTCTTGATGGTTTTATTTGATTCAAGCCTATGGAACGAAGATATAAAAAATAAATACCTTAAGGGTTCATATGTGGTCTTTTGGTTTCTTTTGGAGAATTACAAATTCTTTGTAGCTTCAAACTTATGGGGGAATTTTTTGAGCACTATGTCTCTATTGAAAAAGTGGCTTGTATTGTATGCTGGTAATGGATTTTAGGTTTTGGTAGGACAAGATCCCTTTGTTGGTAGTGTCCCACACTACAAACTCTTGAATACTCTCATTCAAAATTTATAGCCTCTACAGGTTTTCTCTCTTGCTCATATTGGTCATGGATATTGTTTAAACATATCTAGATCTCCAGATTGGTTAGTTCATGAAGATCTTGGTCTTGCTGGAGATTTGGCAACATAATGGAATTTATATTTAATGATGTTGAGATGTAGTGGGATATCTCTCAGTGATCATTAAGATTTCGTTGTTTGGACATGAAATCATTCAAATGGATCTGTAACTGCAAAATAAACTTACAATGCTTTGGTTCATCGGAACTTGGAAGTGAAACCTGAGTGGTAGTTTCACGGGCTCTAGAAATTATAGGCTCCTATCAAACTCATTTTTTTCCCGTGGCTAAGTTTACATGATCATATTTTGACAGAAGATAATTTTAGGCACGAAGGGGGAATAAGACCTACTCTTTGCAGTTTGTGTTTACAGGATGGAGAGACTACACAACATTTGATGGTCACCTGTGAGATTACACAACAAATCTGGAAAGAGGTATGTGGACTCTTGAAATTAAATGGTAATTGAAATGTGCTACCATAGAAGGATAACTTAATGAACTGGTTTCTTTCTTTCCCAGATCATAAGATGGTTCCTCTCTTTGTTTTGTGTAGAATTTGGAGGTATAGAAATAAGATTTTATTTGAAAAATATCCAAGAAATTAATCTAAACTTTGTTTAAGGATTGTGAATGATGGACTGAAAATTCCTTTCTCCTCTAAGGGGGAGAATTTTGACTTTATCTTGAACCAAACCTATTTTGGAGATAGATTGATAGGCTTCTTTCATGGTACTGCTGCTAGAGGACACTGTGGTATTGGATTGTTTCTCAAAATGAGCGGGGAACATTTTTTCAAGATTCACCTTGTTGTTGGATAATGTACAAATGTTAAAGAAAAACTCCTTGGGCTGTGGAGCCTCTTGACCTTTTCATTGAGAAAACATTTCCTTCAATTAATGGTGGTTGGAGACTCCAAATTTGTACTTGACTAGTTTGTTGGAAAGTCTCAGTTGAACACATTAAATCTTCAACCTTGGATGTGGAAAATATTGGACCTCAATTTTTTTTTTGTTTGCCTCCATTGTTTTCATGTGAATAGACAATTCAATGCTATGGAAAATTCCATGACAAAGTCTGCTCTGGGTTGCACAGTTAGATGTTTGAGTTATGAAGAATTCATTGCGGATTCAATAGTCATCTCTGGTTCCTCTTTTATTTTTTTATCTCATAGCTTGGGTCTTTTCTTCACTACACGAGGATTTTTCTACTTCTTTTTGGGTTAAGAATTTTTAGTTTTGTTTTTGGAGTCTATAGTTTTTGGATATCAATGTTATTTCTGAAAAGCATATATTTTTTGATACATGAGGTTTTATGGATAGTAGCACATTATTAAAGATGCAATATTTTTTACAAAGTAGTCATGTCTTATGATTTTTCAAGTCATCCTTTGTACTGTAAAGTTTCTTTTGATTCAATGAATAAAAAAGAAACTGCTTTTTTTTCTATGGAAAATAAATCCTCATGATGATTATGAGCATTTGTTGAATCATGTTGAAAGACATACAAACTCTAGTGCTATTTCTTGTTTGTGAAAAAAAGGGTATATTCTCACATGTTGATACAGTGCTCCATGTGAGGTTCACAATGATTCAATATTGTTCATAGATGAAAAAGGGAAAAAAAATATGAGCCTACGCAAAATGAAAATAGGATAATTTTTCATAATGTTGATCTTCTTGCAATGTGGCACGCTAATGTTGATTTTCAGCTAGTGTTTTCTCGACATATTGTCTTGAAATATATTGCAAAGTATGCTTCCAAGGCAGAAACAAGATCAGAAAGTTATCAAGATATGTTGACTAGAATTTCAAATGCAATATCCTTAGAATCTCCCGCATAGTGTGCATACAAAAGGTTCCTTGTAGGAACCCTTGTTGATCGCAATATTGGTGCACAAGAGACTTGCCATGTGTTATTGAAACTACCTCTTGTTTTTTGTAGTAGAAAATCATTTTCCTTAAAACTTGGTAGAAATATTTTTAAGAAAGTATCAAATAATCCCCAACAATTTTAATCTCCAGATAGTTTTCTTCACATATATCAAAATCGACCTCATTTTCTTGATCATTTTTCTATGATAGAAATAACAAGATAATCGACCTTTGATGCAGAATGTAAGAAATAAAAATGGAAACATAGATATGTTCATGCCATTGTTTGAGTTTGGCCACATTTTTATTCAATTCCCAATGACGATTTAGATGACTTTGAGACTTTCTATTGCACTCAGTTACTTTTGTACAAATTGTTTTGTAATATTCACATTGACATTATCCTTTCAAGTGAAACAATCATTGAAAATTGGCATACTTTTTTATATCGAGCATGGCCTATTGATCGTTCCCCTATATCTTATAATACTGGTGAAGAAGATGAAGATTCCCATGAACAAGAAACCATTATTGGAGACATTTTTTAAGAATGGAAATTTGTGTCTTTCTTGATACCTCCAAATAATGTCATTATTTCTGACATCCAAACTCTTGGTCGAAGGGACTTTGATTTATGCTTTAATTCAGAGAAATTAATGGTTTCAAATGTTGTTGCAGAAGAACCTATAGATTTTATAAAAAAATGCTCAATCTAGGGGTGTTATTTTCGATAATTTTCTTACCACAATTCCTTCACCAACATCCTTAGCACAAAAACAATGACTTTATGTTTGATCCGTCAGATCTTTTAATGACTTATGGTTCAGTTTTAATTTTGCATGCGTTAATTAACCATTGAGAAACTTAGTGAAAGAATGAGGAAATGAGAGGAATTATTACAGCCATATACACATATGCAGATCTGAAATGAAATAATAGACAGCAAACCATAACACACAGATTGATAATGGAGTTCGACACAACTTTGCCTACGTCTCCAGGCCTTTTTTTCTGTGGGGGAGGCTTCTTTATTTCTGTTCAAAAGCTCAAACGTGCATTGCTGGAATGTAAAATGGCTACAAGACTGATCTGGTCATGTTCTTCCAGATCTATAGAACCATGCAAAGAAATCGACACGCAAAACGGACGTCCGGAGCTCCCAGAAATGGTCCGACAGTGTCTCCTCCTCAAAAGCTTCTCTGCCTCAAAATGGTTTTGGCTTGGCTTCTCCTCAGCATTATTCTACTCTGAATGCCCCCTATGGCCTCAAACAGGCCTGGGTTATATATCTTGGAAGTTGTTTTCTCATCTCCAACTTCCTCCCAAAATGTAGGCTCCAAAACTACCCAATAACTCCCAAAAACCATTAAAAATAGGCTTAATTATCATTAAAACCCAAAAATTGGTTATAAAACCCACTTTATAGTTAAATTTGGGCATAAGCCCCCTTTTTCCCAGTGCGCGCCCCCTTGACAGGGTCATATGGGTTCATATGGCCAAGCGCTAGCCCCTCTCCATACAATACTTTGCAATATAGTTCATATTGTAAGTTTTATATCATAAGCAATAATTTGGTGTATTGGCAAAAGACCATTTCTTAAGGTGTTGGGTTTGGTGGTGGTCATGGGTTCAAATCGCATGGACCCCAAAAACAATTTTTTTGAAACATGCCACTTCAACTGATGACTAGGTGCCACGTGGATGCCCATGACTGGGCCACGTGGCATCTCCCCATTTGACGGATTAATACCACTTGTCAGTCATTGAATGGTCTAGTTGCCTGCCACATGTCTGCCTTGTCAACGAACCTTCCCAATCACCATCATCCAGAGAGTGCCATATCATCTCCTGCATAGTCATCATGCTGATGTCATCAACATTGACTTTTTGACCAATTGATCTTTGACTTTTTACCTGTTTGGGCTTCCGATCAGAACGCGATAAATTTCGCATACAAAGCCCGTTTGACAAAGTAAATATACCACCAGAATCAGGAAGACGAGACGGACGCAATGGTGTTGGTTTCGTCAGATTCTGAGTACTTTCATTTTTGAGCATTTTTCAATCCCTATCAGGCTTCTGGATCCGATTCCGGATCACACCTTCCCACAATAAGACCTTTTGGTCCCCAAAAGGTTACTGACCAGTCAACAAGCTCGGGATAGGCCACCCGGCTTGCTCTCTGTCTCTGAACTCTATCCTGTGCACCTGTCTCATCAAGATCAACTGTAACACAATCATGACAACTAACAGTATATTGTTAGCCATTTGAACCCTGTTACATCTTACTGAAGCCACTATCATCCATGTAGGAAACATTGCTAATGACAGCATCAAAAAG
>SNQJ01S0111660.1:51110-71399 GCA_010110895.2 Picea sitchensis | reverse complement strand
AATGGCTAGAAATCACTATCGAGCGAGGGGGAAGGAGGAGGTATATGACCCCCACCGTAAGGGATAGCATTATAGGAGGCTGAGGTGCCTCCCATGGACCCTTGCAAGGGAGCGTTTGAGCTCCCTGCCCCCATACCCATAGTTTGTAGGGTGGAGTAGGTAAGGATGGAGTTCGTATCAAAGTCAGGCATCCCATATGAAAATGGAGGGCCCGTCGCACTCTGTGTGAATGGAGCAGTGATCGTCGTTGTTGACGGAATCAGACCACTGCCTGAAGTAGAGGGGGTCAATACCACTGTGGCCCGGACCAACGAAGGTGGGTTAGGAGGTGAAATAACGCATGTGGTGGCAGCTGTTAAGAGAGTGTGAGGACTCCTAGATGAAGTAGCAACATTTGCTTCCATAGCTACTTGTAAGACTATCTGACGCTCGTGAGGTGTTACCGTTGGAAGGACAACTTGTACCAATATTGGCGCCGACAAGTCAGTGATCAGAGGGTTAACCGGTCTAAGAGATTCCGCTCCAAGGTCAGAAATAGTGAGTTCCTTTGGATTTGAGTAATCTCCTCTCAGAGTTGGCTCGGGCACAGTATCCTATGGCTCGATAGCTTCAAATGACCCTTGCTAGTCAAGTCTTCACCATAACGGTGGCAGTGGTGGTTCCAATGTAACCGGCAACAGGCCCTGAAGCCTTCGCGACCGAGGAATCTCTTGATCTTCCACTTTGTGAAAAGATCAACGACAAAGTAAGGCTTTAACTAACGTTTAAAATCAAGCACACACTAGAAATGTTCCTACAAGATAAACCAAGCAAACCAAACAAACCACTATCTAGTTGGAAGAACAGTTACGGCATCCAACACTAGAGCAATTTACCGGTGCAAGTGCAACTCGAACACGGAAGCACCCTCCGGGTATACTTTGCAAAGTGTGACCTGACATTTGCCCTAGGTATCGTGATATACCCTCGTAGTCACATGTGTAAGTCTCTAGAATCAAGGCAACTAAGTTTCCAGCTCGCGAATAGACACCAGGCGGGTAGAGTCGACAGTCGGGTGGACCATAATGAGCAGGATAACAAGTCTGAAACCTACCGAGGGTATCGAAAGCAAGTGGTCCGGAAAACAACTGAGGATCTCGAATAGATTCGAGGTCCATGAAGCTCCGTAGGCAAATGCAAACGATAGTATCCCATGAAAAATCCTTCATATGTGTTCCCCACTACGTTTGGTCCGGCTTTGGAGCGGTTATCTCCACTACCTTTCCTCGCATGACCTCGTGTTTAGCCCTTGTGTTAGAGGGGGGTCCCGGATAAATTTCATGTCACTGGACTTTTACACTCCCTAGCTCTAACTCCAATGTTTGTTTAAAAGCTTTGAAGAGTTTCCTCTCCAACCTAATTCAAGGCTCTAACCGTAAACTAGTTGATTGACCCTACAAACATAAAAGTCTAGTTGATTTTAATTTTAGCATTCGGTTTAAATGGCTTGTTTTAACTCAAAGGATATGGCAGTGAAACTAGTGATGTGTATGAGAGACGAAAGAGGAGAAAATAAACAAAACTCTGAAAGCAAAATTACTTCTAGAAAAAATAAAGATTTTCAAATAGCTCTTTGTAACCAACTTTTCATAACTAATTTTCTTCAAGATCTTTAAAAAGAAGACCCAAAACGAAATTTCGCTCGACTACGAGCTACTTAAGTTCTAAGAAATCAATACAGAACTTAAAAAATGAACTCTTTTTCCTTTCAAGTAAATTAACTACCCTAACTACTTTACCAAACTAAGAAATGAAAAATCTTTTCTTTTTTGGAAATGCTTTAAACAGGGAAAAACTTGAAATAAATATTTTTCTCTTTTCTTTAAATCAAATGAAAGGGGGGAAAGAATATACAAGACAAGACTGAAACTGACCTCTGGCCCACTGCGGATCGCAGGGAGTCACTAAAGACACCAAAGAGGTTGATCAAAAAACTCACAAACTCGCCTAAAACCCTTTCAGAATTAAACACAAGAAATCTTTAAAAAGACAAGCAAACTGACGTCTAACCCAATCTATGACTGTAAAAATAGAGACACTGAACTCAGTCAAGAAACCCTGAGAAGTAAAACCTCAATCAGAGAAGAGGTTAACTGCCTCTTCTTAAAAACAAATTATTGACACAGGTACGTGATTGATGCTTAAGCAGCCTGTGTATGTACACAAGTTGTCTATAAAGTAGGGCGCGTATGTACACGTGTTGTCCCACAACAAGGCCCATACACCTCTGTAATTTCTCACAAAAAGAAATAAACAGACTGACTGACAGAGTAGGGATAACTGGTATGGCACCAACAGGTGACCAGGATCCCTTAAAAGACTTAGCAGACTCAATAGAAACTCAAAAGATATAAAACTAATCAAACACCCCAAAAAAATCCCCTAAAACCCTAGAGGTTTTCCCAGTATGGTTGCCAGTTCTGCTAGCGGGAAAAAACCCTCTATGGCTACACCAGGGTTTACAATGTAGGCAGATCAATAACCGTTTAAAAGTCTCCCACTTCTCTAACTACCCCAAACATACCCAGACTCATGCAAGAAAAGAAAAATGAGAAGGATCTAGTAACTGTACCTCTACTCTGCATCCGGTGTTGATCCTCTCACGCTCTATAGCTTCGCTGACTGCAAACCTCCTCCCAAAGTTGGCCTGCATTCAAAGACAAACAAACAGAAAGCTACACGCATGCATTTCATACATAAATAAGGGTTAGATGTTAGAATAAAAACATAAATCAAAATGCAAACATTCGACACATCATGTTTTGGGACAGGAAAAGTACTTCTTTTATTGATAATACAATGATCACTTACAACCAAAGTCGGCTACTGCTCCACGAACTTGGTCCGGGCTCCTCTTCACCAAGCTCCAAGTGCACCTCCATATGGCTTCTCCTCTCAACCTTCTTCTTGGGAAGTATAATGGGTTCATGATGGAGGAAGGAAGGCAAATTGGGGAATTCTGAGGCAATTCTCACAAAAGGGATGCAAATGCTTGGGGCAAGGAGGGTATGTGAAACGGGCAGAGTTTCACTATTCTTATGTCTAGATGTGGAATGAGACCCCAACACCTCCTTTTATATGGGAAAAGGATGGTTATTCAGTTGGGTGATGGGCTATAGGCGGTGGATTAGTTGGGAAACTACCCAATAGCCCATAATCTCAACGAATTCCTTGCAAATTTTTATTTTTTGCAACTTTTGCAAGTGTACACGGGTTGTAGTGGTGAAACATGCGTATGCACGTGGGCTGTAGTGGTGCAGCAAGCGTATGTACGCGGACAGTAGTGGCAGGGCACGTACATCTTCAAAAAATTGGTTTTTTAGAAGAGAAACTCAGTGATGGCTTGGCAAAAAATGCAAGTAAGAGGGGCAAATGCTAGGTATGCATATGTAGAGCAATTTAGGGTTATAACATTTTTGCACGAGGTTAATGTTTCTTTTAGTTTTGTTAATGGTTATAATGGCGATTTTCCACTATGATTCTAATAGATCTTACTCATAAATCGATTTCCTTTAATATGTTATGAATACCAATAGTTATATGAAACCCATAGTCCATTCCAATCCGAGCATTGAGATCAACGACTAACATGACTTGGTCATTAAAGTTGTTTAGACAAACTTCTAATTATATCCTCAATTATTAGTGATTTGTTGTCTATTGAGGCCATTGGAACTTCACAAGGTTGTATTATCTCATAGTTTGGCAGATATTTTTTCATGGGTGGTCTCTGAGATGATTCCAAACTCAAATCATCTCCTTTAACTCGCTCCAAGTTGAATTTAATCCTGCAGCCTACAAACAACTTAATTATTTATGAGTTGGTCATACTCCTATCCATCATTACATTGGAATCATTATGTAAACTAGGCAACATACCCCCTTTCACAAATGTGTGTTTTTTATTAGTTTGTTTTATTTTATTGTTGGAGAATTTCATGGTAACCCTCATAAATTCATTTGGTGAAATAAATCTTTAGTCGACACTTATTCCTACAACCATTCATAGGCAATTTAAAACATATTAATGGATTCTTCAAATGGCACGTTGTTAGGGAATAACGAATGACAACAACATGTTTCTCCTTTGATAATATTTAAGTGTTCCCTTCTTGATTATGCTAGAACAAATTTCTCGCTATTTGTATTGGAGTGTTGCTAGCCTTTATTCATATAATCAAATTGTATTCCCTTTACTGTTGGAGTGTTGTTGGTAATTCAATGTTTACTTTTATGCAAAGGAATGTGAAATGGAGGTTCTCTTTGAGATTGCTCCAAGTGGCGTTGGGAATCAATTGCATGATGTTCCATGGGGATGCACAATCCTTGATAATACCATTTAATTGTTGGCCATAATTAACATATCTAAAATTGTACAAATACTTAGGTAACGTTGCCATTGAAGAAAAAACATTGTCTGTCATTTGTTAACACTTGAGTGATCTACTTCCACGAGTTGTGGTTGTAGAACTAAGGAGTTATAATCCTTTGGTTTTTGGTTATTTAATTGAACCATGAAATATCAATGCCTATTCATGTTTTCATAATGGAATATGTCTTTATTTTAGTGTACGCACTCTTGGAAAACTAAGATCACACATATTTACCTAATTGGATTTTGGACAACACTAACATCTCTATCCTTGAATCATACTAGAGTAGTATGGATATTTATTAATTGTGGAGTGTTGGAGAAGACTCTTGTTGTAAGTAGCATTGATATATGACCACTACAATTTAAAAACAATTGCATATTCATATCCACGCAATACATATGTAAGCAATTTGATTGAGTCCTTAAAGGAGTTTTACACATACAGAGTTGGAGTGTGTGTCACTTAGTTGGCACCTGAACACAAAGCAATGCAAACATGAAGGAACATAAGCCTCAAATCCAACAAACTTAGCCATTTAGTTTTTTCCTACTTGGTAATCAATAAAAGAGGAACTTCAATCTAAAGTATCGATTATTATTGCATTGCTAGCTGATTGATTTGTGTACAAATTACACCAAAGGAAGAAGTGTTACAATACTTTATGAGCAAGGTTCATAGAGAACAAAATCCATTTACACAGAGGATCTGCGTTGATGACGCAAATGGGCTATAAGTCCCCCATTAACAGATGAGTTGCATTTTCAAATTCTGAAATTCATATCTTTTAAATCTAAATTCGCACTTTTGGAATCAAAAGTCAAACTTTTGGAACCAAAATCATTTTTGGAAACATCGATGTTTACACTTTTGGCATCCAATTTTTCACTTTGGAAACACCAATATTCACAATTTAAAAAATGAAATTCACCCTTTTGTCGTCTAGATTCTAGCTTATAAGACCAATTTAGTCAAATTAGTGTTGATTAACGATATTGCATTCGAGTTATTATTAGGTAGGTAGGAAATCCAATAACATACGGTTTGTAGGCTCTTTCAAAGGTAAATATGAACTATAACATATATTAAATTAAGTTTTATACCTAAATTGAGCACAATAACATTATCCTCCGGGTTAGGAGGTAATTTTCAACAATTATTAAAAACCGTTTTATTTTCTTTGTTTATAGTCCAATTCATAAGTGTAGTGTTGCAACACCTTCACTTGCGGGGTTCTAAAATATCTAACCCATGTCCCCGTAACCCCTATCACACTAACCCATAAACCCCTGACCCACTAACAAATATTTAATCGTTATACAACCACCATATAACCACTAACACATTAAGACTTGAACACACCAACCCATCACTTATCCTCTAACACACTAAAACACTAATCTCGACTTAGACTATAGACCTATAAACACCAACCAATAACTCGACACGCACCACTAACCCACAACCCATCACTATTGAACCACCAACCCATAACCTCTCACCTAACCATTAATAAATAATCAACTAACTGTCGTAATCCCCATTCGACTTACCACTAACACCTAACACCTAAATAGTCTCTAACCCACTTACCCTAAATTCCATAACCCCTAACCCCAATTGATGTCTAACCCCTAATTAGTCCAAAACACCTTAGACCCTAACCGATTGATAATGTTTGAGCCCTTGTTGGTTAGTAGCATACAACCCACTGAGCGGTATCCTCTAACCCTTAGCACTTAACTATTGACCCTTAGCCTAGTGTAACCCTTGTCGATTAAACCATTGACCACTGACCTCTATCTTGCTAACTCATAATTGGCCATTCATCCAAATAACAAAGGAAGGGCATGGAGGATATTAAAGAAGAACGTTTTTTATGGGAAAGTTTCCTATAGGACATCACCTTTGGTGATTGCCTCCTTTTTCCATTTTAATATTAGGGCTTTCAGTGACGAGCATAAATTGCTTCTTATATATATAATTTAATGGAAATTATTGATATTGATCATTTTATTGATAGTGTTGTTTCGAAAACTACTCATTCTAGTTCCTCGTTATTTTCCTTCATAAAAATACAAAAACCACAACACACTCTAACAGATCAATGTTGAATTAGTTAACAATATTTGTGAGCATTGCTTATGTGCATATCTTATATGATTTGGGGGTGTCACTTATGTGCATGAGTTAGGTGCATGGATTAGGAGTGTGAGTTTAGTGTGCGGTTCGTATCTCTATCATTTCAATGCTTTTTTATTTTATTTCAATTGGTGGTCAACAAGGTTTGTGAGTTCACTATTAGGAATCTAGTGAATGTCGGGTGGGTTGGTACTAGACAAAATTTGGCAAAATCATGAAATTCAGGACCAGAACTATTGATAATCACTTCATAACACAAGGTGTTGAAAAGTGTTCACGTGGCCCCAAATTTATTTGAAATTTAGCCATTAAAAAATATGATGAAACCCCTATGACATAGGGACGTGCAAACATTAAACTAATCCTAGGTGTCTTGATGAGGTGTCACATAAATGTGACATTTGCCTCATCACTACTAGAGACATAAGTGAATGGGTCCAATGTTAGAAATTGTACAAATGAGCTTCAATTATGATAAGAATTGAGATGATAGATGTTGATAGACTACTCTTTATATGGGAGTGTGAAGACAATAAAGCAAACAACAAAATATATCATAATGATGTAACAACAAAGGCCTCAGAATTGAACCATAAGGAGGCAAGAACTATCCAAAAAGTGGTCTAGTGGTAAATGAACCGCATAGATGACCATGAAAGAACCATGGAACAATAACATTGATCAACTAATATGACACATATCTACAATCTAATACTCTCAAATGAATTTCACTAAATATTTGTAACTAAGAAGTGCTCCCATGTGTAGCCAATTTGATAAATAACTCCGTTGAGTAGAGAGAATAGAAGAGGAAAATATACTTCTCGAATTGATTAATAATTGTTGTGACTATATGGGCTCAACATGTCTCTTGTACACAACTCAAGAAGATATTTCTTTCAAATAACTGCAACAATGTTATGTTCCACACAATGTTGAAGTGTTAAGAAACTACTAAATTTGCTAATTCGAAAACACCTCATTTTCTACTGTCTTTTTGCAAGGTCTTATGGGTCCAAGTCCATTACCAAATATGTTGAAATAGGGGTTCCCTATGAATTTTCTACATTTAGAATTTAATTTAATGAAAGTAAAATATAATCTTATTTTTTTTCTAAGGAAAACCTCGCAGGATCCGCACCCTCTTCCCAAAACTTACTGGATGGAGGGAAACTCAACCACTAGCCATAATATATGTTGGTAATTCTAAAAAACTTGACCAAATTTGAACCTATAATATATGGCCTCCCTATCAACAATATGCCTTGGGCGAACAGTTCAACCGATTTAACTAACTCTTGGGGTTGAAAGTAAAACATAAGTTATAGGGTAAATATCGATATTAACTTTAAGAAATTAGTATTAAAGGTTAAATAGAAATAAAAAGGAAATTTATCAAGTGTATCAAAGGCTCAAAGGTGATGACTTATAACTATTTCCATTAGATAAATATCTTTAGTGATGGTTTGAGGTTGTTGTTGTTATGTTAAGGGAGATTTTGGTGATAGTCATTGGGGGACCATCACCAAATTCATTTGCAAAAATAATCATGCACGATGGCATTATAGAGACAACTGTGAATTCAATTGCTAGAACATGAATTGTTGGCAATCATAAAAGGCTCATCATTGTTCTCGTCACCAAAGTCACTTATGGTAATAGGCCTTAAAGGACCGTTGCTAAAGCCAATTATGGTGATAATTTTCTATGGATTGTCACCATAAGTGTCTCTAGCAAAGGTCATCGAAACCCTATTACAAGTATACCCATCACCAATTTCACTTTTTGATTTGGTGTGTGTTATTGTGGCCCATTGTAAATACAATCAGGTCACCAACTTGCGAAGCTCCTTGCTAAAAGTGATCCGAATTGGATCCTCACCTAAAACATTTTATAAAATTGTAATAAACTTGTACTTGTTATTTTTATTATATTTTGTCTTTTTTTTGGCAAAATGGGAAGTGGAAACGAACCATGTGGCGGTTGGCCTTCCAAAGGAAACACATTAAAATAATGAAAGTTGTAGTGAAGAGGGCAATGAAGGGAGGCAAGGTGAACTTGGAAAGTTTGAGAGATGAGAGCTCGAAGAGTGAAGCCTACTTGAAGATCAGTGGGCGAAGGAGTCAAGGAGCTTGTCCATGATGAGTGAAGGCATCTTTGAGCAATGGCAATCTGCATTTATTTTCATGAGTAACAACGCATGAGTTTTTTGGGCATGCATAGCTCACCCATTGTAATGAATTTATCGAGCAAAACAAATCTCTATTGTCCATACTCTATGGGTGCAATCTACTATGTGAGGTATATTGTGGTTCTGGTTTGAGTTTCATTGCTTGAAATTTTTGTTCTGGTTAATATATGCAAACTTCATTAGCTCAATCCTCGTTTTTTCTTGTTGACTAAGGTTTTCACTCACTCACAAATTGTATTACCTCCTTTGCGATTTTTTTTTAATTGTAGGGAAATTTTACATATGCCGAGGAAAATTTATACCTCTCCGGGCATTTTTCTTAGTGTTGGGCGTCCCAACTGAGAAGCTGGTCATAGTCAATCATTACTGGGTCATTTTTATTTAGCTAGGCATCTTCCCTTTGCCTCCAAGTCGTTTTTATCTAATGTTGAGTGTCTAAATTCTCCCTAGGTCATTTTTTTCTAATCTCGTGTGTTTAAACTCATCTCGGGTCATTTTTCTCTGACGTCGAATGCCTAAATTCACCCTTAGTCTTTTTTATCTCATGTCGAGTGCTTAAAATTGCCTTAGACATTTTTCTCCATTGCTGAGCCACTAAATTTGTCCATAAAACACTTTATTCACTATTGGTCGACTTAATTCACTACCTTGACATTTTTGTCCACTATTGGAAGATTAAATCCATCCACTCAACATTTCCTTCATTTCTAATCTTGGACATACTTTGCAGCCAAGTATTGAAACCAAATTTGAACGGAGGCATGATCTCGGCTTACACAAACCTTGAATTCAAATTTCCGTAGAAGCATACGTTTTGATAAGACAGACGAACCATAGGCCCATTTACAGATCAGATGGTATCAGAGCAAGTTCGCCAAGGACCTTGAAGAAGTTACCATGGGCAAAGCGTTGAATAGGGAGAAGCTAGAAGAGTTGAGAGACTTCAACAAGAAGATTCAAGAAGAAAGTCAATACTGGAGGCAGAGAGAAAATGAGCTGGAGAAAGAGCTTGCCAAGCGTCAAGGCTCCTTCACCTCCATGAGAGTAGAATTAGGCAAGAGCAAATTGCAGCTCGTGCAGTTGGGGGAGAAATTCATTGAGTTGGATAATTGGCAGGAGGAGAGGTCCAATAAGGTCATTTCTCACCTATACCGAGACTTGGTAGCAAAGGAAGAGGCCTTGAAGAAGCTAGAAGTAGCTATCCAAGAGACCAGGAAATTCCCTTCCATTGCCACTGTCGAAGCTAGTACCATGATGAAGGAAACTATGGTAAACTCACCTTCTAAGACACTTTGTCAAGAAACCTTTGGTGACTTTGAGAAGCACACTAGAGGCATCGGTTCCAAGCTCATGAGGAAAATGGGCTATGATGGCCAAGGGTTAGGAAAGGAAGGCCAAGGGGTTGTGATTCCTATTATAGCTCAACAAAGGACCAAGCATGAAGGCCTAGGATTGAGTGGGCAAGAAGCCAACACAAGTGCAACTCAAACCACTTTCGTTAAGGGAAGAGAAACTGGGAAAAAAAACATTTGCAACAAGCCACTCAAATATGCTTGTAGAAGCTTGGAAGAGGGCAACAAATAAATGATTCTGCCATCCATATTCGCTCCAATTCTTGGGGGAGCAAGCAACTAATCTTGCAAGCATCATGAAAGACCAAAAATGTATGGCTTAGTTTGTTTCTGTTGCAAGAAAAGTGGTCATAAGGCTAGCAATTGTTGGCACTCTAAAAGGGCAATCATCCCATGCAAGAATTATTCCCGGTATTGCAGATTGACTAGACATTGGGAGGCCAAATGTCAGAGGCTTCATCCAGAATTCCATCCCAAGAACCGAACAACCAAGAAGAAATCTCGGAGAGTCAAGATCAAGGGGAAAGAGGAGTTGTTGGAACTTGCAACCCAAGTAGCAGTGGTAGTCCAACGACCTATTACAACAGTAAATGCCCTCTACAACCATGAGATGGACATAAGGGTTATGCCAAAGGCATACCATACTGATCCAAAAAGGATCCAAAGAAGGCTAAGAACAACTCAGAACTCACAAAAGAAACTCATGATGCTCAAAATGGCTTCAGCAGACAGAGAAAGGGAAAAAAATCAAAGTTTCCAAAACTCAGTGAAAATGACATGATCGCGAAGACCGCGTGACAAGATTTCTAACAGTGCAAATGACCCGTCAAACAAAGTTACGGATTGAAAGATATTCATGGTCAAAGTTTGGTCAACATAGCCCAGTCAGCACATGATGAGTTACCATCCGTACAACACACGTGGCAGGAGAAGGAAGGTGACATGTGACATGATGACATCAACATGGTGATGTGGCAACACTAGAGGCTGCCACGTGTCACCCAATTTTGGCGTTTTCATCACGATCTATGGACCAATCGGATCATGCCACGTGGCAGCCTGTACGATTCGTACGCTGACGTGGCATGATGAATTGGCAGNATCAACATGGTGATGTGGCAACACTAGAGGCTGCCACGTGTCACCCAATTTTGGCGTTTTCATCACGATCTATGGACCAATCGGATCATGCCACGTGGCAGCCTGTACGATTCGTACGCTGACGTGGCATGATGAATTGGCAGGGGACAACATGGTCCAGTGAGAGGCTGCGACGTGGCCCAATCAGAGGCTGCCACGTGGTAGGCGGGAAATGCTCAATGACAGTCCGTGAGAAAAAATTGAAAAAAATATATAGTTTGGCGGGTTCACCAAATCTGGTGGACCATGCCAAACTTGGCCACAAGTTAAACGGTTGGGATATGGATAACGCCACCGATAAATTAGCGGAACAACATTATGTTATATATATATATAAATTGCAATGACATAAACCCAAAAGGGGGAGGCCCAGGGGTTTGACCTCGGGACCTCCTCCCCCATATGCACCTTAATAAATCTGTCCAAACGAACATGCCATGGGTCTTATATTGTAACCAACGCCGCAAAGAATTATTAAACGGTGAGTCCGCCCAACTAGTGGGGGGAGGCACGATTACGATACGACCTCTTGGGCACATAAATCTATGCAGTGCAGTCATTAATGCAGGTTGCAGAGTGGCACGAAAATCGAGACGAATTTCTTCTCGGGCGAGTCAGATTGAGGCGTGGTGACAATCATTTTTGGGTAATTTGACGCCACGAATTCAGTGGTGCTGTCTGTTTTATGATCTTAGCATTATTTCTGCAGCTTGATTTCATAATGAGGTATACTTATGTATTTTGCCAAATTCTTTTGTTGAGTTAATGAAAGAGACTACCCATTTGAGAGCAGGACCCGGAGACGTAGTCCACCAGGGACGAACTCTGTTATCAAGTTTTTGTGTTCATATTTGATGCTTATGTCTCTTCATTTTTTAACTTTTCCTTCTTTAATGGTGCACTTTAATTTATGCTCATTTAATGCAATTCTTTATAAGTCACTCGATGAAAAGATCCCGGGTCATGTTGGTATCAGAGCAGTCGTCTTTGACTTGAATTGTTGAGTATGAATGCTTACTAGGGCCAAGCATAAATAGGGTGAAGGAACTCTTGATACTTTCAATCCCGAAGTTGGTCGTGCATCCCAAACAAAGAAAATGGCAGAAAAGGACAAGCATGATGAACAGGAGAAAAACTTTCATATGGTCTTTTATCGCATGTCAGAAATGATCGAATGAATGTATGGAGATTACGAGAAGAGGATGAAGAAGAAAGGGAAGAAAAAGGAAGCACGTGAAGATGATGATGCTTTGGTAAACCAAGGGGCTGGAGGAGATCCTCCTGAGCCTCTGTCTTCACCTTCAAGTTCTATTTCTTCTTCCTATGAGCATTCTCATCATTCTCATCATTCTAGCCACAAAGCCTCTTTTAAGAAACCGTCATTAAAGCTTGATGTAAAATTTGCTTTACCTATGTTTAATGGAGATGTTAATCCTGGAAATCTAGATAATTGGATCCGACAGGTTGAAGTATATTGTCGTGTTCAACATATTGATGAATAATACATTAAAGTGCAACAAGCTTCTCTTCGGTTGGAAGGCACCGCTCTCATATGGTGGGAGAGCAAGCTTCAAGATAGAAGTAAGTGTGGTAATCTTCTTTCCTCATGGTCGCAATTTAAATCAGCAATAAGGAAGCAATTTTATCCATTAGGGTATTTACAGAAAGCAATGATGGAATGACAAACTTTAAGGCAAAGTAAAGGTCAAACTGTACAAAGTTTCACAGAAGAATTTAGGAAGAAAGCTCTTGCATTGAACATTCCTTTGGATTCTTATGAAACTTTAATGAAGTATATTGGCGCACTTCACAGTTATATTCGTCATACTTTGCTCTTGTTTAACCCAACTAGTCTTGATGAAGTTTGTGTGCAAGCCACTCACCTTAAGAATAGGGTAAGCATGTTCAAGAAGATCCCACGAAGAAACCTTCAAATATCCCACATAAAACTTCTAAGAAGTTTAAAAGGAAGGACAAGAAGACTGCCACAGTGACGAGGGAAGGAGGAAAGCCCTCTTGTACTCATTGCAAGAAAAACAATCACGATGAAGAACATTGTTGGAAACTGCATCCAGAAAAGAAACCAAAATAGTTCGGTGGAAAGGGGAAGACAAAAACCGTTGCTACAATTGAACAAGATCTTGGTTATGATTCAGGAGATGAAGGAAATATCATAGTGGTTGGAGTACAAGGTAAAGATTCCCTTCATGCTAGTTCAGGTTCCAATAATGAATCTCATGATAATGAACGAAAGAGGAATAAATTATTTCACATAAGAGTTATATCTAAACACACTAAAATAGATATGTTATTTGATCCAGGTTCCCAAGTAAACTTAATATTTGAATCACTTGTCAAGAAGATGGGTCTTGAAACGAAACCACATCCGAAGCCTTATCCTCTTGGTTGGATATGTGATAAAGCAAAACTTATTGTCACCAAAGAATGTAGGGTCGGTTTTGCTATAGCTTCAAAGTTGATTGATGAAGTGGATTTGGATGTTGTATCACTTGATATATGTGGCATAGTGTTGGGAAGTCCTTATCTTTATGATAAAAAAACAGTCTTCTTTCTTCATGAGAACATATACCACCTTACTAAAGGGGGAATGGAATATATTGTTAGAGCTCACATCATGAGGGTAAATACAACACTTGTTAGTGCAGGGCAAATGAAAAGACTCATAAACACTAATAAGAGATATGTACTCATGGTTGTAAGAGAAAAATGTGTCAGGACATCTAATGCTTTCCAAGGATGTGATCCATCTCATAAAAAGGAATTAATTGATATTGTTTCTAAGTATGATGATATTTTTCAGGAACTAGATGGATTACCTCCTAAGAGGGAAATCCAACATGAGATACATCTTCAACATGATTCTCCTCTTCCTAATGTGAGCATGTACAAGATGTCAGTTGTGGAGATGACAGAGATCAAGGAGCAGGTACATGGCTTATTGGATAAAGGGGTCATCGGGCCCAGTTCATCTCCTTGTGGTTCTCCGATCGTGATAGTGCCAAAGAAGGATGGCGCATGTGTGTCGATTATCA
The DNA here is from genome assembly GCA_010110895.2 of Picea sitchensis. Lineage (NCBI taxonomy): Eukaryota > Viridiplantae > Streptophyta > Pinopsida > Pinales > Pinaceae > Picea > Picea sitchensis. Next base: position 57,109 of record SNQJ01S0111660.1, on the reverse strand, counting down.
GGCCTTAAATAAAACCACGGTGAAAAATTGATACCCTCTTCCTCGTATAGATGATGTACTTGATCAATTGAATAATGTTGTTTATTTCACTAAGTTGGATTTGCGTAGTGGGTATCATCAAATCAGGGTTGCAAAACAAGATGCATAAAAAACTACCTTTAAAACCAAACAGGGATTGTTTGAGTGATTAGTTATGTTGTTTGGGATTTGTAATGCCCCGACAACTTTCATGAGTGTGATGAATAATGTATTCGGGCCTTTCCTAGATGACTTTGTGATTATATATTTAGACGACATTCTTATTTTTAGAGGGACTTGGGATGAACATGTGAGGCATGTAAAGCAAGTATTGGATACTTTGCAAAGGGAAAAGTTGTATATAAAATTGTCTAAATGTGAATTTGGCAAGACTACACTTGTGTACTTAGGTCATATTGTAGGAGGAGGACAATTAAAAATTGATCCTTCCAAAATTAATGTAATTGTAAATTAGCCTGAGCTAAAAAGTGTAACCGAATTCTGAAACTTCTTAGGTGAAGTCCAGTATTGGAGGAGGTTCGTTTCCAACTTCTTCTTTATAACAACTCCTTTACATGCCTTAACTAGCGTGAAGAACACTTTTCAATGGGAAGGAAAGCAACAAAAAGCTTTCGACACTTTGAAGGAGATACCGCATCGGTATTAGCACTACCAAATCTTCAACAATCTTTTGAGATTGAGACAGATGCTAGCAGATACGCCATGGGTGCAATATTGATGCAATACTGTAATCTTATCTGTTACCACTCTGAAACTTTTAACCAAGTTGTTGTTAACTATCCTACATATGATAAAGAGTTGTATGCATTAGTCCAAAGCGTAAAGAAATTTAAGAACTACTTGTTAGGGAAGGAAACAATCATACATATAGATCACCAACCCTTACAATATCTCCAAGCACAGACCAAATTGCAACTATCTCGACACTACAGATGGATGGGTTTTCTACAACAATTTCATTTGGTAATCAAGTACAAAAGGGGTACAAGTAACAAGGTAGCCGATATGCTTTCTAGACCTCCTATTGCTTCTTCTATTATTTTGAAGAATACTTCTTTATCTCATGATAACTATGTAGAACAATATGCCATCGATGAAGATTTTAAAGAAGTATATGAGAAGTTAACCCTTGGTGCACAAGTAAAGAACTATTGTCTGCAGGGAAAACTACTCTATCATCTTGGAAAGCTATGTATTCCTACAAGTGAATGAGTCCATGTAATACGAGAAGCTCACACTTCTCTTGTGTCTGGGCATTTTGAGGTAGGAAAAACTATGGCTCATTTGCAGAGGTTTTGTTACTGGCCTCAAATGAAAGCAATTATAACTAAATATGTAAAGGGGCATGTGATGTGTTCTACTTGTAAGCCCACTAATAGAAAACCGGGGCTATAATCACCACTTCCCGTTCCATCCCATTCATGGGAAAGTATCTCTATGGATTTTGTAGGGGGTTTACCAATGACCAAAGGGGGTGATGACTATTTGTATGTTGTAGTGGATAGGTTCAACAAGATGTGTATCTTGATGCCATGTAAAAAGTAGATCACTACTGAGCAGACTCCTAATCTCTTCTTTCAGTATTTTTTAGTTCACTTTGGGTTACCCACATCCATTGTCTCGGATCGAGATACTCGATTCCTTGAGGAATTTTGGACTAGCTTGTGGAGGAAGATGGACACCAAATTGAAGAGGGGCACTGCTTTCCATCCATAGACCGATGGACAAACAAAGGTGGTAAACCAGGCAGTGGTTCTTTTTCTTCGAGGCTACTGCAACAAGCATCCCAAGTTATGGGATGAACATATACCCTATGTACAACATGCTTACAACTGAGCTTTACATTCATCTAGTCAGAGTTCACCTTTTGAGACATGTTTTGGGTACCTACCCAAGGTTCTTTGGAATTGATGTATGGGAGAGATGCCAATGTGAATGAAGAACGAACAGAGGACAGAGCCCGCAAGTTCATCCAAAGGATCCAATAGATACACCAGACAGTCAGGAAACAATTGGAGATAAGTTAATCACAATATAAGGCTCGGCATGACAAGCACATGATTGATCATCAGTTCCAGGTTGGAGATTGGGTATGGCTTCACATCAACAAGGAGATATTGAAGGGTGAAGGCAAGAAACTCAAGCCCATTCGTTATGGACCCTTCACTATCTTGGAGAAAAGTGGTACCAATGCTTTTCGTCGAGATCTTCCACCTTACATGCAGATTTACTCAGTTGTGAATGTTGAGAACTTGAAACTTTTTTAGCCTCCCATGATCATGGATCAACATGACGAAGTTTCAATACCTTTAGTTTATGCGTTTGGACCCGAGTACTCGTATGAGTTACAAGAAGATATCATCCTGGACAGAGGGACGAGGACTTCACACATGGGTGATGTTGATTATCTCCGAGTAGGCTTAAAGGGCACACATCCAAGCAAGGTAAAGTGGATAGAGAAGGACAAAGTGAGGGGACTCTTCCCTCACTTACATGTTGATTGATGAAATCATTTGGTGGTCCAAAAAACTCTCAGTGGGAAGGCGTGATCCAAAAAGGATCCAGAGAAGGCTAAGAACAACTCATAACTCACAGAAGCAACTCATGACGTAGAATGGCGTCAGCAAACAAAGAAAGGGAAAAAATTCAAAGTTCCCAAAACCTAGTGAAAATAACATGATCGTGAAGATCGCGTTGCAAGATTTCTAACGGCGCAAACAAATCATCAAACAGAGTTACGGATTGAAAGATATTTGCTATCAAAGTTTGGTCAACCTAGCCCAATCATTAGGGGATGAATCAACATACGTACAAATGACGTCAACATTCGTACAACACACGTGGCGGGAGCAGGAAGGTGACATGTGTCATGCTGACACTAGCATGGTGATGTGGTAGCACCATAGGCTGCCACGTGTCACCCAGTTTTGGCGTTTTCAGGTTGCTCCGTGGACTAATCAAATCATACCACGTGGTAGTCTGTATGATCCGTAGGTTGACGTGGCATGATGAATTGGCAAGGGACAACGTGGCCTAGTGAGAGGCTACCACATGGCCCAATCAGAGGCTTCCACGTGGTAGGGGGGGGGAATTCTCAATGACAGTTCGTGAGCAAAATTTGAAAAAAATATATAGTTTGGCGGGTACGCCAAATCTGGCGGAGCACGCCAAACTTGGCCACACGTTAAACAATTGGGATATGGATAAATCCATCAGTAAACTAGAGGAACAACATTATGTTATATATATATAAATTACAATGACATAAACCCAAAAGGGGGAGGCCCGCGGGTTTGACCCCGAGACCTCCTCCCCCATTTTTGCGTTAATAAATCTGCCCAAACCAACAGGCCACGAGTTTTACATTATAACCAACGCCGCAAAGAATTATTAAACGGTGAGTCTACCCAGCTAGTGGGGGGAGACGCGCGTACGGTATGACAACTTAGGCATGGAAATCTATGCAGTCCAGTCATTAATGCAGGTTGCAGAGTGGCACGGAAACCAAGACAAATTTCTTCTTGGGCCCAGGAGTGCCAGAGTTAGATCAAGGCGTGGAGACAGTCATTTTTGGGTAATTCGACGCCACGAATTCAGTTGTGTTGTCTGTTTTCTGATCTGAGCATTATTTCTGCAACTTGATTTCAAAATGAGGAATACTTATGTATTTTGCCAATTCTTTTGTTGAGTTAGTGAAAGAGCCTACCCATTTGGGAGCAGGACTCGGAGACGTAGTCCACCAGGGACGAACTTTGTTATCAAGTTTTTGTGTTAATATTTGATGCTTATGTCTCTTCATTTTTGAGCTTTTCCTTCTTTAACGATGAACTTTAATTTATGTTCATTTAATGCAATTATTTATAAGTCACTCGATGAAAAGATCCTGGATCACCTACTCAACTCTTATCTTCCATCCTACATCGGAGGCATCCTTTCTTTGAGATTCGCCAGAGTCTGCTTGATGATAGGAGAAGAAGAAGATTGAAGGAGTTGAAGTTTTTGGGGACCAAAATGCTGCAAATGGGGAGGTGTGATCCGAATTGGATCCTCACCCAAAACATTTTGTAAAATTGCGATAAACTTGTACTTGTTATTTTTACTCTATTTTGTCTTTTTTTTTTTGGAAAAATGGGAAGTGGAAATGAACAATGTGATGGTTTGCCTTCCAAAGGCAACACATTAAAATAATGAAGGTTTATAGCGAAGAGGACGATGAAGAGAGGCAATGAGAACTTGGGAAGTTTGTAGAGATGAGAGCTCGAAGAGTGAAGCCTACTTGAGGATCAGTGGACGAAGGAGTCAAGGAGCCTGTCCACGATGAGCAAAGGCATCTTTGAGCCATGGCAATCTACATTTATTTTCGTGAGTAACAATGCATGAGTTTTCTGGGCATGCATAGCTCACCCATTGAATTTCTCGAGAAAAATAAATCTCTATTATTTATATTGTCTAGGTGCAATATGCTCTATGAGGTATATTGTGGTTATGGTTTGAGTTTCATTGCTTGAAATTTATGTTCTGGTTAATTGTTAAGAACCAAATATCGAGATAGCGTAGAAAAACCTCAGAATAACTACTCAACGCCTTGAAAAAGATAGAATTTCAGATAATAAGCCTCTTCGAGGGGGCAACCTCCTTATACACCACATAAATTTTCCAATACAAGATGATTCCAAATGAAAATGTCTCCTTGGTATATATAAGAGACTTGGAGGTACAATTAAAGCTGATTGACCCAAGCCGACATAAATAAAATAACATTACTAATGTAATATGCCCCAATTAAGGGGTAATGTGCCACTATTTAGGGCTTAACATGCCCCTCCCCTTGAGACAAGTGTTGTCCACAACACTTAAGTAATTCTGGATGCTTCTGTATAAAAGAATCATCTTCCCAAGTGGAATCTTCAACAGGTAGTTTCCTCCACTTAATGAGATACTCTGAAATGGATCTATTCCTCAGTTGGCGGATTCTTGTGTTAGTGATGGGTTCAAGCTCCAATATGATTTTTCCTTCCTCGTCAAGTTCTGGAAATATAGTTTGAACTGGGATCTTGTCACCTATAACCTTCTTTAAGCATGAAACATGGAACACTGGGTGTACTCGTGAGGATGCAGGCAACTCCAATTTGTATGCCATAGTACCGATATTTTGCAACACCTTATAAGGGCCATAGTACTATGGTGATAATTTATTATCCTTCTTGGCTTGCTTGAGGGACATTTGTTTGTATGGTTGTAGTCTTAAAAACACCCAATGCCCTACTTCAAAACTTCTTTCACTACGATGTTGATCTGCTTGTTGTTTCATCCAATTCTGTGCCATGGTCAGGTTGTCCTTTAAGATTTGGAGAACTTGTTGTTGATGCTCGATGTGATCTTCCACTGCTTGAACCTTGGATTTTTATTTTAGAGAAGAAGTGATGGAAGGAGGGTGGTATCCATAGAGTGCCATAAATGGTGTCATTTTTGTTGCAGTGTGAAAGGAAGTGTTGTACCACCATTCTGCCAAGGGTAGCCATTTGAACCATTGTGTTTGTTTATTAGAGACAAAGCAACGAAGGTAGCCTTCCAGACATTTGTTCACTATCTCAGTTTGTCCACCAGATTGAGGATGATAGGATGAGCTATGAGCCAATTTAGTACCCAAATAAGAAAATAATTTTGTCCAAAAATGTCCAGTGAAGATAGGATCTCTGTCACTTACAATAATCTTTGGGATTCCATGTAGTTTTTGAACTGTCTCCATGAATGCGGTGGAAATTGTACTAGATTTGAAGGGATGAGAGAGTGCACAAAAGTGTGCGTACTTGGTCAGTCTATCAACTATCATCATGATGACACTCTTTCCTTTAGACTTCGGTAACCCTGTGATGAAATCCATGGAAACCTCCTCCCAACGCTGACTTGGGATGGCTAATGGTTGTAAAAGACCTGGGGTCATAATTGTTTCTACCTTA
>SNQJ01S0111660.1:34668-48851 GCA_010110895.2 Picea sitchensis | reverse complement strand
CTTGTTCTTATTCTTCTTCCTCTTCACAATCTATGTAGAATAATTTCTTCTCACCACACTTATGTCCCTTACTGTACTTGTTGTCACAATTAAAGCATAAACCTTTTGCTTTTCTTTCCTCCAATTGTTGAGGTGTCAACCTTATAGGTTGAGGTATTTTAGAAGAAGGAACATTATTCTCTTGATAGATGTTAGGAGTGGTCCTTCTAGTATCCATAGCCATATTTTTACTTTCAACATTTATTGCCACCCTAAATGCATTCTCCAATGATTTGGGTTCCCAAAGGCGAACCTCATGTTGAATGTAATCCCTTAAAGTTCCTATCAATACATCAATCAAGTGCTCATATGGAATATCTGTTACCTTTATATTCAATCTTTGGGAGTTCTCAATGTGCTCTGTAACTAAACTGTTTTGCTTGAGATTTATCAATTGGCTAAAGAAGGTATTGCTCCTTGTATCCTCATAGTGTGCTATCATTTCTTTCGTGAAAATTGTCCAAGTGACGAGTGATTTGCAAGAACAAATCCATCGATACCACACAAATTGATTGGGCTCTAAATATAAAGAAGCAATCCGTACCTTTTGTGTATGTGACACATTATGTAGATCAAAGCATTGTTGCATCTGAAGTATCCATGTGATTGAGTCCTTGCCATCAAACTTCCTCATATCGATCTTAGGAAGGTGGTTGGTCTTCAACCCAAAGTTAGAGTTTCTCCATTCTTGATTCATCTTCCTTGTGTCCTCATCATGAATTTCATGGGATACATTTTCACTTTCAGATGTCCTCTCTATTTGGAAAATTTTCAGTCCTTCCATGATCTCCCTTTTCAAACCATCCATCTTAGTATCCATTATTGCCTCCAACTTAGCTTCCGTTGAATCCATCATCCCTTGTAGTTCATCTTTTGTTACTGTCTTCTTTTGTAATTCATTTATGTCCCTACGCATTTCTTCACCTTCATCAAGAGTCCAAGTAGGAATGTTTGGAGGCTTATTTCGTGTGGAAGTTCCCTTTTTTGGTGGCATGTTGGCCAAGTATCACTTTAAACCTTGATTTTGAGGTGGTTCTGCTAGACAATCTTTCTTTTATTGTATCTCCAAAATTTCGGCCTTTCTGGGTATGAAAAATTATTTTTTGTAGTTCTCTGATATTTCTTCTCTGCAATGCCACAAGTCTGATCAAAATTGGATGTCCCAAGTGGAATTTACGGTAAATTCCCCACAACTTGCTGATTTTTGGCCTTTCCAGGAGATCTAACTTATATAGAGTGCCCCACACAAAATAATTGATATAAGATTATGAAAATTGTACCAAAAATACTACAGACTGTCCACTATCTAATGCAACTAATCTCACTCAATTTGGATACTCGAGGAAGAATTTATGATTGTTTTACTCGAAACACGTCCTTGAGACTAGTCAACAGGACTAGTCAGATACCCTATATTCCACCGAGTGTATCTACAAATGTAAGATGACCCAAAAGCTGAAATTTTTATCACAAATACCTTAATAATTTATGTGAATATCCCCTGGATTCCAGAGTTTGAAACGTTACATAAAAAATTTCATAGCGAAAATTCTGCGATGGCTAAATTCAGGATGATTCCATAACCCTATCTTACACAGGTTGTATCTATGAAAGTGTAAGGCCTCAGGAGCTGAAATTTGAACCCAATGTACCTTGATCCGTCTACTAAATATCCTCCAAGGGGTTCCTTTTGAAATGTCGTATAAAAAAAATTATAGCGAAAATGCCAAGGTGTCTCAGATGTAACAGCGAAACCCCAAGACCTTGAGCTCTGATACCAAATGTTAAGAACCAAATATCAAGATAGCATAGAAAAACCTCAGAATAAGTACTCAACGCCTTGAAAAAGATAAAATTTCAGATAATAAGCCTCTTCGAGGGGGCAACCTCCTTATACACCACATAAATTTCCCAATAAAAGACGATTCCAAATGAAAATGTCTCCTTCGTATATATAGGAGACTAGGAGGTACAATTACAAGTAATTGACTCAAGATGACATAAATAAAATAACATTACTAATGTAATATGCCCCAATTAAGGGGTAATGTGCCAGTCTTTAGGGCTTAACATTAATCGTGCAAGCTTCATTAGCCCAATCCTCATTTTGTCTTGTTGACTGAGGTTTCCACTCACCCACAAATTGTATTCCCTCCTTTAGGCGTTTTATTTATGGGAAAATTTATACCTCTCTGGGCATTTTTCTTAGTGTTGGGCGTCCCAACTGAGAAGCTGGTCATATTTAATCATGGTTGGGTCATTTTTCTTTAGTTGGGCATCTTCCCTTTGCCCCCATGTCGTTTTTCTTTGATGTTGAGTGTCTAAATTCACCCTAGGTCATTTTTCTTTGATGGCGGGTGTGTAAACTCATCCTAGGTTGTTTTTCTTTGATATCGGATGCCTAAATTCGCCCTTAATATTTTTTTATCTCATGTGGAGTGCTTAAAATCGCCCTAGACATTTTTCTCCATTGCTAAGCTACTAAATTCATCCATAAAACATTTTATTCACTACTGGTCGACTTAATTCACCCCCTCAGCATTTTTCTCCACTGTTGGATGATTAAATCTGTCCACTCAACATTTCCTTTATTGTTGGTCTTGAACACAGTTTGCAGCCAAGTATTAAAACCAAATTTGAACAACAGTGTGATCTCGACTTGCACAAACCTTGAATTCAAATTTCCGTAGAAGCTTTCATGTTGATGAGATGGACGGGCCATAGGACCACTGTTTACGGATAAAAAAGACTCAAACCATTGATTGGTCATACACGATATTTGTAGCACATGAGATTTTCACTTGGTTACACACATATGCTTCACACCAGGAAGTGTATTGTGCGGTCCACTATTGTGTCACATTTGTATGTGACCCACCCAATAATGATACAATACCTCTCAACAACTACTCTAATGTGGTGGATCACCTTTATGGAGTCCCCTTGATTTGGCCTAGACATGGGACCTCTTTGGAATGTCTAGCACTTATGTCGGTTCACTAGGTGACTCCCCCCCTACTCTTTAGCCTTTGGTTGCCAATTTGACTCACTTTGACCCTCTATGAACTCATTTGGGGTATTTCATAACTTCATGGGTCCAATTGGTGGTGCAAACCCCAGTCAAGTCCATGTTCACCGAGGATGCCTCAATTCAATTCCATGATAGCCCAAAACCATTTTGGAGTTGTTATTTATGACGTCAAGTCAAACCTTACTTGATCTATTGATAAAGAGTATTGTAGGTTGCCTTGGAGTACTGTGATTGTGAACCCACAACACATAGAACAAATAGATTTTGGGCCTAAAAACTTGTGACACCATTGTACCAAATCAATGACACATAGTCAAAATCCATTATATGACAAATTTGTACAATTTGGACCCTCCAACGACTAACCTAATGTTATCATATGCCTCAAGGTCTTGACAATTTTGTACAATTTGGACCCTCCAACGACTAACCTAATGTTATCATATGCCTAAGGTCCTGACAATTTTGTACAATTTGGACCCTCCAACGACTAACCTAATGTTATCATATGCCTCAAGGTCACTTCTTTGCCTATTTATGCCATTCAATTCCTCTATATAAAGCCTTCTCCAAATCTTCTAGCAAATTGAAAACCCTAATTTACAAGCACACACCCATATTAGTGATAAAAATCCTTCCCCCTCTCTTAAGCCCTTGAGCTACATGCAACCATCATTTCTATCACCTCTACATGTATCTCTTATGGTTAGCTTGGCTCCAACCTTGCATATTTGATTAATTCATCCTAGATCAACTTCATTGCCTTAGTTTCACTCATACCTTAGAAGTCTCAACCATAAAACCTCAACAAAGGTTCCATCACAACTAGGGCAAGGGAGGTAATATCCTCAATGAAGGTATTGGGGCCTCTCTACTCTACATTTTTATGGATTGATATTTATAACAATGGATCTAGTGTTTATTGATTATGTTGCATACATATATGTGTGTATTAGAGATCGGGCAAGTCTTGTTTTGCAAGAATTTGAATCCACATGTTTATGATATTCTAGGATGTGGATCACTCTTACATGCTTCTTAGAACTCTTCTCTTCCACTCATGGAGTTTCATCATCTTCAATAGTGAATTATGAGTGATTTCTTTCCATTTTTCTCTTTTTATTTCCAACATTAGGGTTTGTAGCTCATTGAAGGAATTGTCGATTAATTAAACCTAATTAGTTGTTTATCTTTCATGATTTAATTCATTGCTAAAACTTGATTTGGAAACCCGAGTGAAGTACCCTAATCATCTATGGCTCTAGGTTAACATTAACAAGATCTCAAGGTCACAATTAATCTAGTGGTTTTACCTTTTCTTTTTATCCTCTTTTTTCTCACCCTAAGGTTTCTCAATTTAGTCCTAAAACTGAGTGGAGACTCCTCTCTCCATTCTTCCCGTTTTACTGGTGTTTGTGTGCTTGGGTGGTCTTCCATCCCTGACCTCACATTGCATGTGGTAATGAAAATATTTTCATTTGTTACATTTCTGTAACTCCGCTAGGGAGTTCCCTCCAACCCAAGAGAAGGCCTCCTTTTCTTTCTTTTCTCTAGCCCCCACTCCTACCATAGGGAGTATTGTATCTTTCTTTTCCAAGAGAGGGTAAGTCTCCCTTCTCTCTGTCTCACACTTTGCTTGATAACTCCCCGAAGTATCCCTTTCCTCAAGTCTTTATCTCCCTACAAAGGAGGCCATGTGGGTTAACGATTAACATAACAACTTATGTGGCTTTGCATCATCCTCCTTCCTAGCCTTGTCATTCTAACCACATTCTTGTCACCAAGCCTAACTTCCCCTAAGGTATCACCCATTCTTGAGGTTATCAATTGTGGCCTCATATCCCCATCTACGAGGGTGATTCTCATCCCCCTGTTAAGGAGGAAAGGGGACAATCCCTTCGTGCCTCGAAATGAGAAGAAAGTTCTGACTCCCCACTTGAGGATGTATGCTCTCGAGTGAGCCTAAATTGCCCCCTTCTAGAGGGCCCTCCAATTATAAACATACTTGATTCCCTTATATCTTCAACTAGGTATCTCAACCCATTATCCAAGGTCCAAACCAATCTTCGATGCCTCTCCTAGCTACTTCCTTGTCCTTGGACCCTACGAGCATTAATGCTTATGTAATGGCTACTCAAACCTTACGTTAGACAACAACCCATACAAGCTAAGTGTGCATATAATCAAATTAGTACAAACCCCAAAACTCTTCAAATGTAGGCCAAGGAAATTTAAACTTCCTTCCCTAGATTTTGGTAGGGCTCGAACCCCATACAAGTGTTCAAACAACCATTCCCTTGAATGTGAGCCAAGTTCTCATGACAACCACAACATGACTCGTCAACCAAGTACACATCCCAACATGTGTTTTGCAACAAGAACATGCCCCAATGATCCCCTAAGGATAAACATACATCTCAACATTCTCCCAACCCCAAGAATGAGCACATCTTCCAACAATTTCACAACCTCATAGGCAAGTGTTTCTCCCAACCATGACACCCTCTAAGACCTTTTTTCCACAACCATCTGCTCAATTATTCATACCAATAGTATCACAATCTCTTATTGTGACATTTCAAGGGGGATGGAGCCCAAGCATTAGCATCAACAACAACCTTCCCTTCTTCAACTCAAGACCTTTCCAAGTATGGGGAGTGGCAGTGGGCTGCCCCCTCTTGACAACCATTGACTTCCTCTTGGAGGATACCCCACTTAAAACTTGCATTTTGGTAACAAGAGAAGTTGCATGATAACAAGGCCTTTTTTTGACTAGATATTTAGACAACCTTTTACTCCTCAAATTACATAGACATGGTTCCCTCCAAATCTATCAAAATTAGCAAAGTTTGGTGACACCATTGGGGAAGACAAGTGTAATGAACATAAAATATATAAATAAACAACCCGAGTGGGCCTAATGGTCAAGAACATGTGTTTCCTTCTAAGAGCTCACAAGTTCAAATCCAAAGGGGGGTAGGGTATGTATACCTATGTAGACTTTAGCAGAAAAATTGTTGTAGGGAGGGGGTCTCTTGTCCCACAAACAAGGGGGTCTCCCATACACCAATTTGGTGTCTGGCTTGGCCATGACCTTAAAATTAGATTATTATTATTATTATAACAATAACAATATTATTAAAAAGCATAACCTAACTAAGGGACATGACTTAACGAAGGGCTGTGACCATCACTATGACTAGTTAATGCATAAAAATACAATACAGATGGCATTGTATCAATCATCAATCATCAATCTATCTTTATATTATTTATTCAATCATATATGATATCGTCCTTCATGGATTTAAACTAACTTTCGTTCTTATGTTGAACATTCTTCAGTAAATGGACTATTGTTCATTTTATTTGGTATCAGAGCCACGTTTTGATTAATCCATTAACCACACTTTAATTGGACCTTGTTTGATTTAGTTTTTTTGGCCACACCTAAATTTTCAATGTTTCTCTAATCGCTAAGTCCTAACCACAATTTACCCTTGCCCATTATAAACTTAGAAATTTCATTGAAGAACAAAGCCATTCTACTACAAATTCAAATTCGAAGAACACCATAAATGAGGAAGTTAAATTATTCAAAATTATCAAATAAGAAAATCTACAAAAGCATTAGGGATCCAAAGATAAATCAACACACGATAATGACATTCCAAATCCATTATTGTTTATAAGGCACATCATTCTCAAATTGTGACTGGGGTTAAATTGTGTCAATAACTACACATTTCACATTAGAAAGTGTGAGGTTGACCTTCCATCCCACCAGGGGAAAATAAGATGATATTGATTAGGTAGCCACCTATTGCATAAGGGTTACCCCGATGAGGCGAGAAAGGGATAAAGGTGTGTCGCCCTGAGATGATAAGTCACAACCTTTTTAAGGAAGTTGTCATACACCATCGTATATAAGCCAAAAAGGTTTAATTTTTTTTTCGCATTACTTCGTGAAAAGGTTAAAAGAAATGGCATTAACCAAGGTTAAAATGGATGTATTAAAAATACATATCATATACTAAGAGTGAAAAGGCATGATCTTTACTTAGTGAAAGCCAAAGGATTCTTAAAGAATATAATCAAAATATAGATAATTCATAGATCAAATTGGGTTTAAAAATGGAGTTTAATAAAGAAGGGAGTGTTTATATATATATAATTCAAAATGATTATTTAAATAAAAAAAATTAACATTGTTATTTATTTGTGTCAACCATGAGATAAATTACATTAATGTTGACTTAACAAATAAATTATTAATTTAAGAGCTAAATATAATTAGAAAAACATTTTAAAAATGAACAATATGAAATCAAAGATTTATAGCTAACAATTAGTAATTATAAATTCATATCCCAATTCAATGTTATAATTATGTATAAAAAAGAGGTTGACATAATTATGGGGTCAACTTGAATGGAATGATTAGAGATCTTCATTTTAAATATTAAAAATAAATTATTGGCGTTCTCCTACAAGAAGAAGAAGAAGAAGATAACATTTAAAGTCTTTATCATAAAGTCACTCTCAAAAGCTCTCTGTCACAGACCTGTAGTTCACTAGGATTTTTTTTCGATGACTTAAGTCCTTCCCAAGTCATTCTGGCACATGAGGTCGTGTGGCATTACCTTGCCTCGACCGCAGTGGCTTGGATAACCTGCACCCACTACGACCAAACTACACGTATTCACTTAAGGTTTTCCCATAACTTTGGTTTAAGCTACAACAATTAGATGCATGACCAAGTCTCAGTACAACCCAACTCATCCAACAATGTGTATGCGTCCAACAAAAGCCTTAAAACATCCCAAAAATACTAACAGTTAGCCAATTCACAATACTTAACCAATTAACAATATGCAAGGAACATAAACATCCAACAAATATAAGGCATCATCCACAATACACAACACATATGAATGGGCGACACCTAAGGCAGGTGCCTAACACTTTATATATGAAGAATGTTTACATGATACAATAGGGGAGTCGCAACCCATTGCTTGCAACTCAATTACAAATTTATAAATAAACCAAGGCAAATAACCTTTTGCCAAACTTCCCAACAAACTTGCATAATCCAACCCTTGAAGCTTCCGCAGGCCTGTCTCCTACAGTTCCTATTTCACTCTCCATCTCACTAAGGAAGTGCAATTCGTTCCATTGCGCCTAACCCTAGACTTAGCACAGTCACAGAACTCTTTGCACTCCTTGAGAATGATTTAACACTTATTGTTTATTGTCTTCTTATCATGCCTTAGCACTTTGACGTGTCGTCCTATATGTATGATCTTTCCACGCACTTGTAAGTCCCATTGGTTCCAAGGTGGACCCAAGTTCCATTGAGCTAACTTGTTCTCCTTCATGACATGTTCGCCGATCATTCCATTGAATTGTTCCAACTCATGCCAGGTCTGCCCAGGTCGTCACATCCGACCATGCGTAAGTGCACCGGTTGTGCTTTGGCATCCAATCCATCTCAAATTGTCCAAAGGAAACTTCATCCACTCGTCTTGGTTGTCCCAAATGTCCCAATTGCACTTGACTTGTCGGAGTTCTCATGATTGTGCCCAATTCGTTCGGTTGCACTCAAGTGTGCCTAAAATATATGCACCTAATGGATGCATGCCCAAAGGAGTACACTCAATGAGTGCACCCGACAATGGTGATCCATGATGACTTGCACTCGAAGGCACCTTGACCATCTGTCACAATCGCCAAGTGTGGACCACCTAATTCCATCAGTCTGTATGAAGTCTACGCACCCAAGTCATTAAGCCTTCTTATGCCACTTCTTCATTTGTATTTCCAAGTGCGACTACCCGCATCATCCTTCTTGCATCTAGCCAAGTCCTTATCCAAGTTTCTCTTGGTACATCCGAATTAGTGCGAGCTGCCACTATTTTCAGTGTGCCTTATCTGTTCACAGGGGCACCCAATTTGGTCTATAATGTGCCTTGCTAATGGGATAAGGCATCCAACTATCTAAGGTGCACCTTTCTAATGGGCCAACGCATCCAACTATTCGAGGTGCGCCATGCCAAAGTACCAAGGTGTCTAAATGACCAGTCAAAGCATATTTTGTTTGATATGTCCATCCGCATTGGTCATTGACCACCAAGGTGATCATGCGACGGAGGTGCCCAACGCCACTCTAGGAGAGGGTCTTACACTCTCTCATTAGAAGATTTGAAAGATATAACATATGTCCTTGGGGATAATTAGGAATCATTACAAAATATGTTGACAAAACTTGACAAGGTTGTAGCCGATAAGGATGAAGAAATTTATTGTCTCAAGAATCATGATCAAAGCTT
This sequence comes from Picea sitchensis, assembly GCA_010110895.2. Lineage (NCBI taxonomy): Eukaryota > Viridiplantae > Streptophyta > Pinopsida > Pinales > Pinaceae > Picea > Picea sitchensis. Next base: position 39,449 of record SNQJ01S0111660.1, on the reverse strand, counting down.
GATCACTCAAATTAAGAAGTTAAAAACTAAGAAGAAGTCACAGCAAGAAAGGCATAGGAACTTACTAGCAAGGAAGCATTGATCGATAAGGAAACAATCATTGATCCAACTGAACTAGAGAAGTTGTTAAATGTAAATATCCAAACCATGGAAAAAGGAACAAATGCAGATATAGTCGACATAAAAAATAAAAAAGATGTTTATGTTGAGATGTTATCAACTAGTAAATTAGAAAAAGCATCAAAAGACAATGGTTCCGAAAACAATATATAATATGCAAGGATGCCTTATCGTCATAATAATTATAATAGTCATCGTATTATTCAATGAACTAACTAAAGACAAAATCAATATGAGAACCTAAGTGAAGATCCTAATATATCAAAGAGAAGCTCGGGTGTGGAATATTACAACCTTCAATCACATAAGTCGTCACCACATAGTGCTGAAAAAAATAAAATTAGGGTGGTCTAATCCTTTCACAATTCGACAATTTTGCTCAATGCTTCAAAGATCACACTCTCTTGTGCCTTCAATCTCGAGAATGAAGAATTATGACAAGGCATTACATGCCATAACAAAGCCAAAATGATTTGAGGACAAAACATCTTTGAAGGGATAGGTAATGTAACAAACATAAAATATATAAACAAACATTAATAATAATAATAATAATACTAAAAGGTTTATCCTAACCAAGTGACGTGACCTAATGAAGGAACGTGACCATTCACCATTGCGACTAGTCAATGCATATAAGTATATTGTCACATGGCATTGTATCAATCATCAATCTATCTCTATCTTTTTTATCCAATTATATATTATATTATCCTTTATGGATTTAAACTATCTTTAAATATTCCTTAATAAATGACTATTGTTCATTTCAACATGCACCACAATATCTTGGTTAAAATTTTTCCACCCTTTCTAATATGCAACACCTTTCACTAGTTCTATTGCCCTCCCTAATATACAACCACTTTCACTAGTTCCATTTCCCGCCCTAATATGCAACACCCTTCACTAGTTTAATTGCCCTCCCTAATATGCAACAATCTTCACTACTTCACTTGGGTCTGAAATGTATAGATAATCTAAGGCAAAACAAACAATATCATACTGTAACAATTTAAAATGGTCATTGTGATCTCGAAGTTTTAATAGAGAATTTAGATATGAGAAGAGACTCTAAACATAGATGAGGTATATCTCACACTGCCAAAAAATCCATATAGAATCCAATTTACTTGCTTGTCCTTCCCACATATTCATGTTCACTATGGAGCCTTGTTACCCTAATTGCATGTTTTCCAGGGTAGCATTTTTGTCCCCCTGAATCAATGTTGGCAAGTTCTAAAGTGTAGCATCATATGGGATGGCTCATTCATGATTTTCAACCCCTTCCACTAACACACATATGCTCCCAAAACTCCATTAATTATCTCTTTCCTTAATATTAATATAATTTAAGCCAAATCGATCCATATTAAGCTGAAGATTTAAAAGCGATATTTGAAAAATTAAAGTTGACCTTCCTCTCCCATTTTTGCATGTTCTAGCAGTCTAATGGAAATTGGCGTAATCTCATCCCAACACTGGATTAACCTCAAGGAATGATTCTCCGACAATCTACATATTTGATGCATGATAGTTGTGGCATTAAAATTTACTTGACTCATTGAAGAGGAGGTGGTATTCCTACATGTTTTCTTCCACAACTTCCCAATCTAATCAAGAAATATTTTTTACCGAACTTAACTCGATTATCCATTCAAGGCATCCCACAAGTAAGTAAAAAAGTTAATCGTTGACTTTGTTGCAAGTATAAAATTTAATCGTTGACTTTGTTGCATGTTCGTTGAATGCCCCAAACGCACAATCAAGATAAAATCTTATCATTTGGTTGCCAAAAGGTTTCCTTGCATCTACCTTGGAGACCTAAATACGCAATTCTTGGTAAGCTTGGTGTCGAACGCCAATGTGCCATCTTAAAATGAAAATTCTAAACCTGATCCAGATGGATGTCGATGGCCTCCCACCTATTCCAACTTGCTCATTTTGGCAGTTTTTTCCTAGTTTTCGGGTCCCTGACTTCTGGTGTCATTTTGAGGCCCTAAACAATGTTTTTAGGGCTCGTCACAATTAGACTGTTCACATAGTTAGAGTTTGATGGCAACATGTGTAGTCCTCAGATAGACCTTTCCAACGGGTTATCGTGCACCTAAAACGAAGATCGTATGCAAAAGTTACGACCCCGGGAAGTTGATGTACTAACTTACCCAAACGGGGCCCACATGACTTTTGGCGCTTCATCTCCCAGAGTCTGGTTTTTGGATGTCTATGGTTTTGACATTCCTGTTTATTGTAAAAAGGGCTTCAGAGCCTCATTATAATCATCTTCTTGTGAATGAGCACATGCGTCACATCTCGTCTCAGAGATAAGCCACCACCATTATAGCAAGCTTGTTTTCCGCTGCATTTTACAGCTTCAACTTATTTCCTTATTGAATAGAAACCAATTTTACTGTATATTTGTTATTCTGTTTTAAACATCTTTTAATAATAATCTGTATTCATTTCATTCTGCTCATAAAATCCATCTCAATGGTATCAAAGTGGTCTACTCCTTGTCGTTCTCAATGCATATCCCCAACGAGGTCAGGGTACAAAGAATTGGGTCTCGAGCTTGTTTCTCTTGAGGACAAAAGCTCTCGCACGCCCAAGCGACCTCTCATGGCGGGAGAAAAGAAAGACGACGAGACAAGAGATCCCTTCAAAATGTTGCTCGAGGAAGCCCTCGAGCAACAAAGGAACGAGATGATGTATAGTTTTGCGCAACTTCCTCAAACAGAGGCACCGACCCCTTCAAGGTACAAATCAACTTCGATATTCCTATATTTGAAGGTCAGATAGACACAGATGTTGTAGACAAATGGTTGAATCTACTACAAGGGTATTTCTCTGTCCATAACTTCTTGAATAGAGAAAATATTACTTTTACGCTTCTCAAAGTCATTCCCCATGTCAAAGATTGGTGGGAAACATTCTATGAGAAAAGGAAGCAGAGGAACCCTCATTATTTACAGTCGCGGTCACCTGGGAGTCCCTCAAGGATGTTGTTAAGGAACAATACTACTTTGTGGGAAGTTATGACGACCTATACACAAAATGGACCACATTGTGGCATGAAAGAGACCAAGCAGTGCCCGAGTTCACAAATATCTTCCATACCTTGCGCACCAAGTTGGGTATCAAATATTCTAAGCGACATCTGGTGCTCAAGTATCGCGACGGTCTACATAGATATATCCAGGATGAAATGGAGTTTMTGGACATCTCATCCTTGGGCGCGGCCTACCGATATGCCGTCAAAATCAAGTAGAAGCTCAAACAAAATACACGGTAATTTGGGCCTAGGAATCCCTCACAACAAAAKCTAGGAAAGGGTGATCCCAACCCATAGAACAAAGGACAGACCAAAGATAGACAACCTCAGGACAACAATTCCAAGCCATAAGCAAAGAAGGACACCAAAAAGACAAAGAAAGATACCGGGAAGTGGTGCGACTTCCATAAGATCCCCTGGCATAACACTGTCGATTGCCGCTCAAAGCAGTCACTAATGGCTAAGGTGAAAGCCTCTGAATCAGATGAGGGTTCCAACTCTGTGTAAGAACTAGAAAGGGGGAGACAAATCATTGACATAGAACCCAGTGCTACCGTTGCTACCACCAAGCTCCATCCCGATGAACCAGATGATCCAGAGGAAGGCAAGTGCCTTTTTAATTCACAGATGTGGGTGAAGGGTACCACAATGCACTTCATCGTTGATAATGGTAGCAAGAAAAACCTCATCTCATCATAGGTTTTCAAGTGACTCGCGCTGTCGACAACGCCGCACCCACAACATTACACCATCGGATGGCTCTGCCAAGGAAGCGAAATCCGCATCAACCAACAATGTCGCTTGTCATATGACATCAAGCCCTTCAAATATGAGGTATTGTATGATGTTGCCCCTCTCGAAGTTTTTAATGTTCTTTTGGGCCAACCATATTTATGGAAACATCATGATGTAGATGATTCTAGGCCTCACAATGTTATTATTACTTTGAACAAGAAATTGTACACGATACCCGAGGCAATCCCACCTAGTGCTATTTCCTTGATCTTTGCCAAGCAATGCAGAAAGCTCATCTCTCATATGGGGAAGTTTGTCTTCTTCATGATTCACTCTCAGAATGAGGGAAAGAATGCAGCCACATCTAGGGTCTCCGCGATTGACCTCTCCACACAGCAGAAGCAAGTGGATAAGGTCGTGGAAGAATACTCAGATATCTTCTCCTCATCTACCGGGGTACCTCTGCACTGTCAGGTCAAGCACGCCATTGATCTGACCCCCAATGCACCATTTCCCAATGGGCCAGTCTACTGTTGCTCTCTGTTAGAGAATGAGGATATCAAGCGACAGATCCAAGAACTGCTCCACAAGGGGCACATTCACCCCAACTCATCGCCTTGTGGGAGCCAAATCGTGCGAGTACAAAAGAAAGATGGAACCTGACGACTCTGCATTGATTACTGCGCCCTGAATAAAATCACAGTCAGAAACCAATACCCGATTCCCTGAATCGACGACCTCCTTGATCAACTCACGGGGGCCAAATACTTCAGTAAGATTGATCTGAAGTCTGGCTACCACCAGGTCCTGATAGAACAAAAAGATGTATGGAAGACCACCTTCAAGTCAAAGGAAGGTCGTTTTAAATGGTTGG